>CAUYPK010130675.1:0-22238 GCA_963574355.1 Loris lydekkerianus | reverse complement strand
AGCTGGAACATATTCTTCTTAGTAAAGTATCTCAAGAATGGAAGAAAAAGTATCCAATGTACTCAGCCCTACTATGAAACTAATTTATGGCTTTCACATGAAAGCTATAACCCAGTTATAACCTAAGAATAGGGGGAAGGGGCAAAGGGAGGGGAGGGAGGGGAGAGGATGGGCTGAGGGAGGGTGATTGGTGGGATTACACCTGTGGTGCATCTTACAAGGGTATATGTGAAACTTAGTAAATGTGGAATGTAAATGTCTTAACACAATAACTAAGAAAATGCCAGGAAGGCTATGTTAACCAGTGTGATGAAAATGTGTCAGATGGTCTATAAAACCAGTGTATGGTGCCCCATGATCGCATTAATGTACACAGCTATGATTTAATAATAAATAAATAAATAAAATGTTTTAAAATTAAAAAAAAAAAAAAAAAAGAAATGGAAGAGATTTTCAAACACTGCGTCACTTGCCTTCACCACATATCCTTTAGTATTTGTGAGCAGGCATCTAGAGATGATGAAAATGCTGAAGGTAGATTCAGGGTTTAGAGGGTTATGATTTCCAGGTTTCAAATACAATACTTTCCCACCCTAAAAATAACATCCCGTTATTGGAAAATCTGATTCAAACAACCGATTCCCACAAATGGAGGGTGTATGAACCATGTACACTGGTTTCAGATGGCTGCACTGCACAGCCCTGAAAAAGCAGACACCTACAGTCAGAAGATCTCGGTCCAAAGATCATTTCACATTTCCTTTAGGAATCCAGGGGAAGTGTCTTTACAAACCCTATATTATTTTCTCTCAATCTTGAGGCATTTGCTATGTCATATGATGGAGATTGAATGCAAGCTACCTTGCACCACAGATGTTAAATGTTTTAGTTCCCAGGCAGGATGAGTTTCATGTTAATGACTCTGAAGGAACTTGACTTCTTGAAGTTGTTCTGCTTCTTCCAAGGCGGTTAATCACCAGACTACCAAAGAGCACACATTCTGATGATATTTCAGATCAACGTAACTGCCATGTTTTGTGGGACCCTCTACAAAAAAGTACATTTTAGAATAAGAATGTCATCCAACAGACCAGGAAAAGAAAACAGTAAACTTATATTTATAACCCCTTGCAACAGCACAAAAGATATTTTATTAACCCAAATTCCCTGTGCTATTCCATTAAAATTTCTTTAGAGTCAGACAGTCTGCTTTTTCACACTTGGGCCTTCACTTAACAACTTTGTCCTCAAGATGTTCCACATAGAAGGTAAAGACTGCAATTTTATCTGACCAGTTGGGAAGTGAATGCTATTAGCTGAGTTTGTAATGGGTCAGACTAGTTAAAACTTTCCATTTGGTCCAGAAAAACTATCCTTCTGGAAAATTAATAAACAATGGTAAAATTCAATCATAAAATACTCACAATAATTTCATACATCAATTGCCAAAAAAACCCTATTTTTTTGAGAGAGAGAGTCTCATGATGTTGCCCTTGTGAGTGCTGTAGCTTCACAACCCACAGCAACCTCAGACTCTTGGGCTCAAGCAATTCTCTTGCCTCAGCCTCTCAAGTAGCTGGGACTATAGGTGCCCGCTACAATGCCTGGCTATTTTTTTTGTTGTTGTGGTTGTTTAGCAGGCCTGAGCCAGGTTCAAACTCACCAGCCCCAGGGCATGTGGCCAGCACCCTAACTGCTGAGCTACGGGCGCTAAACCAAAAAAAAAAAAACTGTTATGCATAATAATTCCAATGTAAATAAAGAAAGAAGAAGAAATTAAAGAAAAGAGGGAGAAAGAGAAGGAGGGAGGGTTGGGAGGAAAAAAGAAGGGAGGAAGGGAGTTTAAATAGTAGGCAAAAATGTACATTCAAATCTTGACTCAAACAATAATACACGCTGTGGTCACTTGGTATATATTTAATGAGTGAATGAGTAAATGGATAGAAAGGTTCAGATTATTATCAGCAATATTAGTAGTAGTTAATAGTAACAATAACCAACACTTTTTTAGTTTACTCATTAGCTATACAGAAGTCTAGGTACTATTTTCATTTCTATTTTGTAAATAAAATGGCTATAGGTGAATCCAGAGATATTATTACGTCTATCTTCAAAATACTCACCAGCCACGATGATGTCATCATATGTTTTCTGAATTAGAACATCACTAGATTTCCTTCCATTCTGGCATTCTGAAATCTTGTGAATCCATCTAATTTCTCCTACCAGTTCTCAGAAGAAAAATTTTTCTAACAAATATTTTGTATACCTGAATTTTTCTAATAAAGCACAATTAAACTTGTACCATTCATCATAGTGCTTAGGAGAGAACAGAGTATATTGACTTAGGAGAGGAAGCATGATAAAATAAAGGGAACACATGAGGCACTGTCTTGGCTATCTTCAACTACCTTAGGAGAAGGTATTCTCCATCATAAACTATGCTCTACCCATGTTCATGCACATGATAAGCACAGTAATAAACCTTCGTTAGGCCCGACAGATGGGGCTGCTCAGACATGCTACACCTGAGAAACTGATCTTTGATTCAGCTGGTCTTACACTGAGCATTCAAGGAGGCACACTGTGAACCAGAACACAGGCTGAGTCTCCATATCACCAGCAATCAATGGAAGACCTCTAATCCCATGCACAAAGTATCAGCAGCTGGTGTATATTCCTACGGAGACCCAGAGACCTGGGAATCTTCAGGTGGGAGCATGCCTCCTTGCCATCAATCACATCACTGTTCCATGGAGATGTTCATGCAGGTACACAGGAAATTGGACCAGAGCACTTTGGGAGTCAATCATTTTTAACATCTCTACGTATTGAATTTAGATTCAGCTGAAATGCAATTTTTCTAAGATATCCTGTGTAGTTCTGCAGGAATCCAAGAACACACTGAAATAACTGAGAGGATCCACTTAAGTTAAGTCTTTAATCCATTGATGAGAATACCCATGCCTTGGCAATTGGAGCAATTTCCCTACCGAGCTGAGTTATTTAGAACCTTGCTACTCAAAAGAGTACACACAGCCCAGGAGCATGCACTGAAACCTACTGATCTAGAATCTTAATTTTAACAGGATTCACAAGTGCTTCCTATGCACATTAAATTCTAGGCAACTTTCACTGCTTTGAAGTTCTGCCTTCTTTGGCTTACAATACTTTGCTCCCTCCATCCCTTCGTTAAATTGGAAAATCATACTGGGCCAGTCAAATCTCCATCTGCAAATATCCATTGCTAGAGCCATTATCTTCAGAATAATGCAGAGCGTAAGACTGAGCCACACAAAGCCACACAAATGACATGTGGTACACAGGCCTGTAAGACTCTAGGTATTCTCAAGTTAGGAACCACCAAAATTATTGGGGTATGAATTAGCAATTACTAGGATTAAAACTTAAAATGCTGTATTAAAAAAATATGTGAAATACACAGCAAGCAAACCAATTTACCTAAACAAGTCTGCTTAACTTGAAGTAAACAGACTTGAGAAGATGTCACTGTTGTCCTCAGATATGTGAAGGCTGGTCCCATGAGAAGGGTCTAAACTTGGTAAGAGACAAAAACCAGAAATTGTGCAAGAAGGAAGATGTCACCCGGAGGCAGATTCAGCTTTATTTAAGAAAGACGTCCTTGAGAGTTAGAACGCAAGCATTATCATCCAAATTGCATGAAGATAAAACCCATTCTTTTGATCACGGACTATGTGAAGTTAGGCCTCAGCATCTGAGATGGCTGGCCTCCTCATTCACTGCATTTGCCTCGTGTCACATTAGCTAGCTGCTCTTTCCCTGAAACATGCACCGAGCTCCTTCCACTCAGGGGTTTTTCACTCACTGCCACCTCAACATGCATGATCATCCTGCCATTTCCCTGACTCTTGTCTTCACCCCAGTCGAGTCTCTGCCCAAATGTCCTCCCATCACATAGTCTATGAGGCTGTTTTCTACCCAGAATAAACTATCTCTCTGATCTCTCTCTCTCTCTCTCTTTCTCTCTCTCCCTCTCTGTCTCGCTATACTAATCAGGTAAACACACAACCTCAGATATGCAGTTGACTACAGGTGGGGTCTGGGGTGGCTCTGCTTCACAGTCTTGTTCACATGACAGAGAGGAAAAGCAAGAGTCTAAGCTAAGCCTGGTAACATTTATGTCCCCAAACTAAGGAAATCTGAATAAGAATATCGGATGGCATTGATGTCATACGTCAGTGCCTTGGTTGTGATACTATACCATAGTCTTGCAAGATATTATCATTGGGGGAAATTGGATAAAAGGTCCTAGAATTCTGGTCCATAATTTTTTTATAGCTGTATATGAACTCACATGCACCTCAAAATGAAAAGGTTAGGGTCTTTTTCTGTATCTGCCTTATGCAAATGTAGCAAGTATCACATCTACTCACATTCCTTTGCCCAACAGGAGTCACATGGGCAGAAAGGAAAATATACCTGCCCCAAGAAAGCAGGGCAGGGCACATGGCCACAGAGAGGATGGATAGCTCATATAACAAGCAGGATGATACCTGGAAGACAGGAACCACCTGAGAGCTTTTTACAGAGAGAATTTAACATTATAAATCATTGTGTTCAAATGTCTCTTGAAAACTGAAATGGGAGAAAGAGAACACCGAATTAACAAGAAAGGGCAGCTGTAAAGAAGCAGCCACCAGGCCCGGCACATGTAGCACTGTGGTTACAGCACCAGCCATTCGAACACAGCCGAGCCAGCTAAACAACAATGACAACTGCAATAAAAATTAAAAAAAAAAAAAAAAAATAGTTGGGCGTTGTGGCGGGTGCCTATAGTCCCAGCTACTTTGGAGGCTGAGGCAGGAAAATTGCTTAAGCCCAAGAGTTTGAGGTGTATGCCAGCTGTGACACCACAGCACTCTGAGATTCTGTCTCAAAAAAAAAAGCAGCCACCACACCTAGGCTAGAAAGGTAGAATTTGGTTTTATCAGAAATTAGAAGCTTGGAGAGAACCTGAAGAGATGAGACTCAGAAAAGAGAGGGCACTGCTCAGCTGGTGATTGTACTGCTGGAATTGAGAAGACTTGCTAGGGTCCTGGTCCTCATGCCTACAACTGATCACAAGGCTAGGGCTGGAAATTACTGCTTCCTTCATTTACTGTCCACTCTATGCTCCTTTGCCCTCAGCCTGCACCTCAGCTGGTCAGACGTCTTAGCATGGCGAAGGGCCTGATTCTCGGTGGCCCACCTTGCTATTGACTGGTATGGTTTTCTTCTGACTCCTGCCAGAGGACGTGGGAATCCTCGGAGATGCCCCAGGGAATCATGCAATCCTATTGCCTCCTCCCTCAAACATGGCTGCGATCCAGTCTCCCTTGGTAATTGGGATCAATTATCCCAGCCAGCAGGATCCTGTTCTTAGCTCAGGTGGCCAGTGGATCATCTCATCTTCCAGTTCAGTGGAACTAATGCTGTATCTCCACTCGCAAGAATTCTTCCCTTGGGGACAAAGATAAACAAATTGTTCATCTCGATATTCTGGAGATAAAAATTGGAAATTCTGGAAGAACTTTATCAAAAGTAATAGTGGGAGAGGCTAGGCATGGTGGTTCATACCTCTAATCTCAGCATTTGAGGATGCTGAGATGGAAGGATTGCTTAAGGCCAGGAGGCTGCCTTGGAAATGTAGCAAGATTCTGTCTCTACCAAAAATGAAAAATGTTTTAGAAATCATCTAGGCATGTGGCATTTGCCTATAGTTCTAGCTACTTGAGGGTCCACTTGAGCCCCAAATTTCAAGAATATAGTGAGTTATGATTGTTCCACTGTACTCCAGCCTGAACAACAGAGCAAGACCCTGTCCCTAAAAAAATAAACTAAAATAATAAAAAAATGAAATAAAAGTTAATTCTTGCCATTCATGCTTCAATTCTTAATTCTGTGACCCAAGTCTGCTGGCTGCGAGAGCACAAACTGATCACTGATTACACTGATCCTGTCTTCTAAGATAGAAGCCCAATGTGTTCTCTCCTCACTGGAAAATTAATTAAATCTTTAGTTGGTCATTCTATCATTCTAACAGGCCCGCCGCTTCTGGATGGTGGAGTACACTACGTATAATAAATCTTTGATGGTGGAGCTTCTCAGTCTCTCTTCCTACTGTGACAGACTTCACAGGTGACTGTACCCAGATGGCTGAGGAATTCTGTTCCAATTACATCTTTGGCAGCTGAGGGAAATACACACTACCAAAGTGCATTGGTGCAGGCAAGTCCATTGACTCTCAAAGCCAATTGTGACACAGACTTGGACCAAAATTTCATTTATCTCTTAACAACCACAAGCCCCCGGTTGACTAGGAGAGCATAGAATTTTGGGGGGGTGTCCCCAGGAATTAGCATGGTTTCAGAGCTAATGTTTTTTAACAGCCCATTATCTGAATATTTCCCTTTTCCCAGCATTTCTCTCTCACCTTCCTTTTTCCCATAGTCAATCATATATGTAAGAAGAAATATTTTTAAAAAATAGTACAAACCTACCAAACTCTGTTGCCTCCTTTATTTTTCTTGGTCATACTCATTACTACTCAAATTGCATCAGTTCTGTAGTGTGTGTGTGTGTGTGCCCGTTATTTGGTTATCTTTCATTCTTCTTTTTTCCTGAGTAAAATATAAGCTTCATAAGGGCTGTTTCCCCAACACTTAAAACAGTTCCTGGTCCCTATAAAGTACTTGATAAATATTTGTTGAACAAATAAACGTTTCTGGAAGGCACTTTGGTAATGTGTATCAAAGCCTGAAGAATATGTAAAGCCAGCAACCTAAAAATTAAACCTCTAGAAATTCAGCCTTAGAAAATGCTCATGTTTAGTAAAATTTACTATTGAAAGAATTATTATAATAGCATAAAGTTTACAAAAAGGAAATATCCTAAATAACAATCAGAGATTTTTCATCCATTTATTCAACAAATACTAAGTGCACACCAAAAGCCAGGCCCAAGTCCAGGTGCCAGAGACACTGTGGTTAATAAGGCAGCTATGACCTCACAAGGAGCTCTGAGAGATAGATGTCAAGAGACCATTTTACTTTTTATTTTAAAAATGCAACAAATACACTTATAGATACTCCACTAATAATAGCAATAATAATGAGAATACATTTGCATAGCACTTCTAACTTTTTCAAGTAATTCTCCAGCTATTATATTTATTAAAATTAGGTCATATGAAACTGCACTTGAACTTTATTATTAGATCTTTTCTGAGAGAAGGGAGTTGAGAGATTATTGGCCCTTTTACATTAATTATGGACCTATAAGATGAATTAATCAAATTCTACTGTATTCGCTATTAAGGTCAATTGTGTGGGGAAAAAAAAGTCACTCTGCAGAGTTTGGAGTAGGATACAGCAGGGAGGATTGTACAAAATAAATAAAAAGTTTATATAATGATTTTCCTTTTGAATAAACCTTAAACCCATTGTCTGGATGAGGCATCACCAGCAGCCTGTAAGAATATTTCCATTTCACCATTTTGCAGATTCAAGTTGATTGGCAGATGTACATTGCCAGTGACATTCAGGGCCTCAAGCTTCGGAGCCCCTTACTTTCATGAGCCATAGGACAGGACTCCACAAGGTAGCCATCAAATATATATTTTTGTAAAATTGACAGAAAGACTTTTTGGCTCAATCATTTTAAACTGGCATGCATCTCTTCTCATCAAACTTACCCTCTTTCACATCTTCCATTTGTCAGGTGGCACTCAAGTGGCACAGGGCAGAGCTTTCAATAGGGTGTGCAGGATCTCAAGCTAATATTTTGTGATGCCCCTGTCAATATAAGCAAATTTATTTAAAATGCATTATCAGAAGAATTGCTTGATCAATCTCTAGAGTTTGAGGTTGCAGTAAGCTATGAGGAAGTCACTGCCCTCTAGCCAGGGCAACAGAGCAAGACCCTTTCTCAGGTAACAAAATAATATACTAGGCCTATATGAGATAGTGATTTACCAACAAAGATGCAGAATAATGAGTAGACAAGAAATTTACCTATGTGCTTGTTATCTGATCAAGGCACATGAAGAACCACATCAGAACCAGCTCTGCCAATTCCAGTCTTGGAACCATTTCTTCATGTTTTTCAGAATTAAATTGCTCAATTCCTGGCTAATAGTATGATACTCACCATGAGAAAAAAAGCAGGAATGCTACTACCTGCTCAGAATGGCTTTTTGAAACCTGTTGGTGTTGGAACAGTTTTGTGCGCCTTGCCTTTGAAACCCCGTGATGCCATTTTCTTACTTCTACTTACATGATTACTCAAAATGCCCCCTCACCCATTGTGCCACACAGGAATACTAACATCCAGTTATTCTTTCAAAAGTTGTTAGAGGGCTTATTTCATAATAACCGTAAATGTTAAGTCTTACCCAAAGTATGCAGGAAAATGTGAAAAATGATTTATACGTTGCTTGTGTTAAATTTACCATTTATTATTTTATAGCTTAAATGCAAAACGATACGTGTCATTTATTTCTCCTCTTAACTCTTCCAGGGTGTTTCTAGAATGTAATCACTTACTATTTTGACTGTACCTTTCTGCCTTCCACACACTGGGGAGGAGAGGAAAGGGGTCATAGGGAAGTGACAAGAGTGATCCCAGTACTACAAGGAATGTCCATCCATCACCCAGCAGCTTACAGCTGACCTGCAGAACATGACATTACTATATCTCACCATGTCACATTCATAGAAAGCAAGAGATGTCTTCAATAAGAAGAGCCTGTTGACATTACAGAGAAATGGTCTTAAAAACCTTCAAAGGAAAGAGGCACAGTCACCCCAGAGGACGGTCTGACAGGTGGTGTGGAGCTGGCAGAGGGGCTGGATGCCCAGGACAAGGGTCCTACAAAGTAAAAGATGTCTGCTGCCTCCCCCGCCCCAACTATCCTCAGGGCCTTGGATCACAGGCAGTGCTGCAGTTATATCCAGAACTGGTGACGGCTCCTGCCAGGCCCACACCCAGAGCTCACACCCAGGGATTCACAGAGGACGATGAAAGTGTAGCTCAGGGTCCTGAACTCATCCTGTGTCAGCTATGAAAGTCACCCGATATCAGTTCGCCAGCACTATTCAGTATCACAGGCTAGCATGGAAGAAAAAAAAAAAAGCCACACTGGTTAATAGGTACCATCCACTGATAACATTTTAACTCTGAGCTCCATAAATCACTGGGATATCTGGCAATCCCCAAATATGAGATAGAGGGTCATGGAGTATCAAAAAATTAAAATGAGACCTAAAGCTTAGGTGGGTCCAGGTCTAGTGCTATATACACCCAATCCACATGGCAATGCCAGTCCAAGCCAATCTCAGGAACCAGAGAAACATGTAGAAAATTTTGAGAATGGCCCTCCAAAGTGTGCAGCTCCCTATGGCACAGTGTCCAGGGCGAGGTCCTTCTAGGTAGTGTGTGAGAGCAATATTGGCATTTTTAATATGCCATTAAGGGGATGCTGACTTGAAAGATACATTCAGTTGAGTTTAATGAAATACATTTTTTTTTTTGGTTTGCCATCACTTCCATGTATTGTTAAATAATTACCAGACATCCCAGTGCAGAAATGGCTTCTAGGAATGTCGATAACCCTCTGTACCAGCACACCCAACATCATAATACAAAGGCACAGAGGCAGAGATCCTGGCAAGATATGGCATGACACAAGGAGAACGTGTGTTGCAGTAGAAACAAGGTTTAAAAGTAAGAAGCCAGAAGCCAGTCTGTGGACATTTCTTCAATCTTGGAATATTAGTAGTTCACATATGAAAGGAACAGCATAGATGTTTCCCAAATTTAACAATAATCTTAATAATTTATGTGAAATTGCCCACAATTAGGCATGAGACCAAAGAAGCTTGTAAACATGCTGAATGTAAGACCAAATTATCTTTTTATTTTCTATACAGAAAATATTACAAGGCTAGGCATGGTAGCTTACACCTATAATCCTAGCACTCTGGGAGGCGAAGACAGGTGGATTGCCTGAGCTCAGGATTTTGAGACCAGTCCAAGCAGAAGTGAGACTCCTGTCTCTTCAAAAAATAGGAAAAATAAATAAAACCTAGATGAGTGTGGTGGTACCTGCCTGTACTCCCAGCTACTTGGGAAGCTGAGTCAAGAGGATTGCCTGAGCCCAGGAGTTGAAGGTTGCTGTGAGCTGTGATGATGCCATTGCACTCTACTCAGAAGGACAGAGTATGACTCTGTCTCAAAAAAAAAAAGAAAAAAGAAAAAAGAAAATATTACAAAGTCAAAGGTTCATCCAGGTCATTCAATCTCCCATCTCTTCTAGGCCCCTGGATCAGCCTCACTGATACCCTCTGACCCATGTCATATTGTATTTCCAAGCTCCTTCCCACAGGAGTTTTGTAAGGCATTTTACAGTTACTTTGGTAGACTAATTTGAACTGAGAAGTTAAGTTGATTAATAATGACTTCATTTTTCTTTACAGCTGCATACTATTCCATGGTGTACATATATCACGATTTATTAATCCATTCATGGATTGATGGGCACTTGGGCTTTTTCCATGACTTAGCAATTATGAATAGGGCTGCAATAAACATTGTGGTACAAACATCTTTGTTATGATGTGATTTTTTGTCTTCTGGGTATATGCCCAGTAGAGGAATTACAGGATTGAATGGCAGATCTATTTTTAGATCTCTAAGTGTTCTCCATATATCTTTCCAAAAGGAATGTATTAATTTGCATTCCCACCAGCAGTGCAAAAGTGTTCCCTTTTCTTCTCATCAATGCCAATGTCTCTGGTCTTGGGATTTTGTGATATATGGTTTCATAATAGTATTGAGTACATTGGATGTTTTCTTTTTCCCATTTTTGAGATACTTTATTTTGTTATCTATTTTAGGTTACATAAAATAATTAAAGTGGTTTTTTTATGTTTGTTTATAATTTTTCTGAGAGTGATACTTCTTGAAGCCTTCTCCAGGATGAAGTCCAGGCTTCTCCTTGCACATCTGATAGTAGAATACGGTTTCTGTCCTTCCACCTTTTTCTCTTGCAAATCATGCAATCTTTTGTTGATTTTTTTTTTCATTTTTCATTATAAAATGCATCTTCCTGGGCAGCACCTGTGGCTCAAAGGGGTAGGTTGCTGGCCCCATATTCCGGAGGTGGCAGGTTCAAACCCAGACCTGGCCAGAAACTGCAAAAAAAAAAAAAAAATTCACCTTCCACTTTGGCCTTTCCTAGGTGTCAAATGATAAATTTCTCCTTCTTGAATTTGTTTCTTGAATTTCTGTTCCTCATATTGTCACAAGCTGAGTGATGAGATTTCTCTTATAAGAAACGTGTGTCTGCATTTTTTCTCCATTTTCCTTCTTATCTAATCAGTAAAGGATGTAGCTCTTCACAATTGGTACTTTCATCAGCCAGAAGAATAATTTTTTCACCATTTGTAGGACCTCCTCATAAGTCTGTCATATCCTCATTACTGATCAGCTCTTTCCTCTTCTCCAATAAACTTGGTGTTTTCTAAAATAACTGTCAGCTTTTCAAATTGAAAAAGCTATTTCTTCCTATAATCAGTGATCAACTGTGTTTGAGAGCCAAAGAAAGGCACCAAAAAACAAGTATTGGACATCTTCCAACATCGGAGCAGAACAGGAAAGTCTTTATGTTGGACCTGGAGAGGATTTGGGTATGGACCTTGAAATACACAGGTCATCTAAGGTTATTTGGGTGGGTCCAATTTGTTCCTATGAGCTCTTAACATTGGAAGAGGAAAGCAGAACAGGCAGTTCAAGACATGCTAGGAGAAGGTGCAGGAGCAACCCACAGCTTGAGAAAGACTCGACCTGCTGTGACTGGCTTTGAAGATGGAGGAAGGGGCCACAACCTAAGGACTGTAGGTGACTTTAGAAGCTGGGATTGGCCCTCGGTTGAAACCCAGCAAACAAATGAGGACGTTTGCCCTATAACTATAATAAACTTAATTCTGCCAACATTGCAAATGAGCAAGAAAATGGATTCTCCCTTAGAGGCTCCAGGGAGGAAGGCAGCCCTGCTGACGCCTTGATTTCAGTCCTGTGTGGCCCAAAGCACATAAGCTAAACCCACTTAGATTTTTGGCCTACAGAACTGAACTGTGAGATAATAAATTTATGTTGTTTTAAGTTTCTAAGTTTGGAGCAATTCGTTAAAGCAGTAATAGAAAGCTAATGTACTTGTTACCTACATTTTTCAAATAAAAAATTAAGCCATATGAATTTTTATAAGAGGTAAGCTCGCACAACTTGTAAGCATCAGAAGTGAAAATATCAAATGTGCCCTACTTCTCAAATGTGTGTTACATGGTTTCTTTTATTCTTTTACTTGAGAGGGAGAAGTGTGTCTTGAATATGTTACTCACCTGGTATCTGGTGTAGTCACGGACACACAGACATTCCAGGGGGGAGACACTTGATGGGCATCCCAGATCCTGTTACAGCGAAGGGCTTGTTGCCCTGAGAGGTGAGAAAATTCAGAGATTACCCCAGCTACACAGCCACCTTGAACAAGCACACAGCTTTCCCAGGTGGCCAGCATAAAATGGCTGGTCCATACTGGGGGACAAAGGCCTGGCAATGCTGGTTCAAGTAGGGGCAACACTGGAGGGCCCTGGTGGCTACAGAGCTCCCCATGGGCACCTTTGGGGCTGTTGTTACATTTCCCCTGATGATCTCCCTGCTGCTTCCTCTTCCTTATTTCAACCATTATGGATCCCACCCACATTCCTTAACAAAACATCTTGTTAGACTGTTCTCAGGATCTGCTTCCTAGAGAACTCAAACTATGGCATCCCACTAGCCCCTCCTTGTGGTTATCTATCTAAATATTCAATGAAGTTTATTTTACCTAGTCCCTTGGTTAGAATGTTAGCTCCTTGTCACACATTTCCAAATCATGCAGAGGAACTGTTTGGATTGTGCTTGTAACTTCTACCCTTCATTTTATGAATCTGAGGTTGCAGACAGAAAATTTTATAATCTCACTTTGCTTATTATTTGAGCAGCAGATGTGTGTGGTGCATAAACTATGAAGTATTATTACAGGATGCACACTTCACTCACATTATAGAAACAGAGGAAGATAAGCATGCTTTAACAAAAAATGCTAATTTTATGATTAACTCAGACAATTATGTGGAAAATTGATTCATACCCTCTCCCACTTTCCCTCCCTGACTCTGCAGCTGAGATGTATCTTTTGCATCTTGCCAAAGAGAAGATGGAACAACAGATAAAATTTAGTCTGGCCCTATGAATGAGTTGATTTCCTTGGGAATGCCAGAATAGAGCATGGCTTTCCAACAGAGGTCTGTTTCTTTTTTCATTAAACCACTGAGGCCATCTTCCTGGTACACATAGTGAGATCTCTCCCCTACTGGTGTCCTTGCTTATTCTATCATCACTACACCTCCTGCCTTCCAAGAATTCACAGGCCATTAGGTAGTCCTCTGCTATTTTCCAGTAACCTATGTGCTCTCGAAATACATGGCCCCTAAGCAAAAGCTCCAGCAACATCAGACATGAGACCTGAGATAACTGCTTCTTTAAGTCTCAGAGTTGTGATCTTTCCTATCTCTCCCTGTCATTTTTTGTTCTTAATGAAGGGAGTGCCTTTCCGTTCTCTGTGAAATTTTTCTTGCCACTACCTCCTTAAGAGCTGCTTTTTCCTACAGAACAATGCTATTAACTTGTCCTCAGGGTTAGTACAGGTCAACATTAAATTTTTATTGCATTAATTTTCTGTTGGTATTTGTTTCATCTGTTTTTACCAATGTTTCATGCCACAGAAATTAAAAGTACTAAACAGGGTTCTACTTTCAATTCTAGGAACCTCAGGCTGGCTTTCAAATAGGTGACAGGCTTAGTGTTAACGAAGAGGAACTTTAATGACACATATGTCATTGGTAACTTGATACAATGGTGAGCACAATGGTCAGGAAGTAGAATCCTCAGACTACAAGTCAAAGCCCACATTGAAATCCCCACTACTCAGCTTCCTATGATACATGCAGACGTCCTTGCCCTTTGAACACAATACATCCCATAATAGTTGTTTTTGCCGGGAATGCACATTCCCTGGAGAACTGCAGTCACCTACTCGCCTTGTAACGTCCTGTGCTACACTTCTGTAATAAGTACATCCTCGTGGGCTTCACGTGGTTTGTGTGTTTTCAGTGTCCAAGAACCCGCAGGATCATAAGTCGTCAGGATAGCATCCTAAAAGTAGCATTATTTCTTCCTGCTGGCAGTACATGCCAGCAGACTAAATTTTATCTGTTGTTCCATCTTCTCTTTGGCAAGGTGCAGAAGATACGTCTCAACCACAGCCATGCACAAACGACCAAACTCAAGCATATCATTTTCTTAACCTCAGCTCACTTCTCATTACCGCTGTTGTTAGCTAGACTCACCCTGCGATTGAATACCTAGTTGTGTTCTATGGTTAATTGTTGTCTCAATATGTCGATAAGTTTAAGATTCATCACATCCTCTTCTGTTCATCTCTCCTCTTTATCTATGGTGCAGTCTGTGTTTCACACTTTCCCTCACTTCCTATCAGCTTAGCTCCTGCTACCATCCCTACAAATGTTCTGTTGAGTAACTGTGAATAAATTTGATCAGCTGCCTCATTGCCTCTGTTCAGTTCCCTTTCCCTCTCTGCATTCTCTATGCCCCAGATCCCCATCCCTGGACACTTTTGGGATAGTGGGCACTTTCTACTGAGTACAGGTACCACTTACCTTCAGGACTCCTGGGGTACCAAATTGATGTTCTCTTCTCTTTTAAAAGTCAGTGTCCTGAAATTGGGTTACATTTCTTTGTGAGGAAGTGGGGAGAATACCTCTTTCCTAATTTTAGTGTGCTCTGTTCCACACAAATATGTGTATAAGACATTTAGTTTTTTGTCTCAATAATTTACAAAGTCAAACCGCTCTGTTTACTTTTACTGCCCATGTTTCCCACCATCTCTGAGCAAAAGCATAAGCCTATGGGGCATTTGAATGGGAAACCGATATGGGTGAAACAAATCTAAGGGCGGATAGATAACACTCGAAATATTTCCCGTTAGAGCCAAATTCAACTGACAGCAGGAAAAACTACCAACTGTTAGTTTAACTATCTCTCTTCCCCCCAGGTTTATTGAGGTTTAATTACAAAATAAAAATTGCCTGTACATACACACATTTAAGGTATACATCAGGATGATTTGATATACACATACGTCACGAAATTAGCACAACCAAGCTAACTAAGGTATCCATCACCTCACATAGTTTCTATCACTCTTTGTGACTGAGCATGCTTTAGATCTACTCCCTCAGCCAATCTAAAGTATACAGTCCAGAATTATATCCACAGTCACTATGCTGCACATTAGGTCCCCCAGCACTTATTCATCGTAGAACTGAAAGTTTGTATCCTTTGACCTTGGCTTTCTATTTTGTGTATGGTAATGCTCCTGAGCGAGACTAGGTGGAGGGAGGAGATCTGGACAGGAAGTTACTATGGAGGGAGTCACAGGGGGCGGAGAAGAAGAGCTTACAGGAAGGGGGTATGGCATGAGGAGAGAAGCAGAATTATTAATAGAGTACCAACTGTATATCAGTTACCAGTGCCAGAATAAGGGATTTATTAATAGTCTATTTCCATGTCACAATTCGCCTCTGTTGAGATTCCCTATTGGTAGCCCTATGGGACCTGCCTGCTTCACGTGTGGGGACCTTCAGGCGGAAATGCTGGATGAGGTTGGTGGAGTACCCCTGTGCTGCCTTGATTATGACACTCCTCCAAGCTTCCCAGGACATTCCTAAGTTCTGAACACAGAGGATATTATTCTTGACGAGAGGTGCTCCACTCTCAGCCTCTGCGTCTGGGTGGAACAGAACACAATAACCTGACTCCATTACATCAACTTTGGTTACAAATTATGACTCCTTCTGAAGCAACTAGTAACGTTATATTTCTTTTCTGATTTGAAAGGAATTAATATTTGTTCTCGCCAAGGTGCATAAAGTTACATCTGAACTGACAACTTTAATGTTTTATCTTCTTTCAATCTGAAGTGATTCTTCCAACCTTACTTTCAGTGAAAGGAGAAAAATAAGGCCACAAACTAAATGTAGCATTTTTGTGCTTAGTGGATTAAAATGCCAATATATATACTGTAAGAAATCAAAGTGTGTGGTAAATCTGTGATGAAAATATGTCAAATGGTCTACAAAACCAGTGTATGGTGCCCCATGATCACATTAATGTACACAGCTATGATTTAATTAAAAAGGGGGGGAGAAAAAAGAAAACAAAAAAAAAGTGTGTGGTAAATCAAATACTGCACAAGTTATGTTAAGGTTTTATAAAAGTCTAATTTCCAATAGATAAACAGCTGTACATCTGCACCAGTGGAAAACACAATTATATTCAAGGAGGGGAGGAGAGACGATGGAAAGGGAAGTGGGGAGGAAGGTGGATTGGTAAGCTCTCACCTAACAGTGCGCAGTCTAAGGGTATATAGCACACCCCCTACCCCCCTAGTGAAGGGGTCAATTACAACTTGAACTTTACCTAAAACATGCAAACAACACAACCTAATCATTTGTAACCTATTAGTTTGAAACAAACAAACAAAAAAACCCAAAGGAAATAAAATCTCATTTCTTGGCAATAATTGCTTCTCTCTGGAAAATTCCAGTGTGCCTCTCCAGATTTAATCTGATGCTTCCCAGTTGGTTTATATATACAAGCTTTCTCTTTCTCCCTCTTCCTCACACAGGTATTATACTTTTATGAGACTTTTACATTATGATTCTATTTCAGTGTCTGCATCTCAAAGAATTTAACCAGTGACAATGCTTAAAGCAGTAGTGTCCAACCTTTTTTCTTTTTTGCCACATATTGGAGGAATAAAAATTGTCTTTGGCCACACAGTGACACATTGAATACACAAACACTAGTGAAAGCTGATTAGTGCAAAACAAACAAACAAACAAAAGTTCCATGAATACTAATTAAGATATCTGACACCACATATAAGCAAAACAAGCCCATGCAAAATCAGCAGGATGCCACAGGCCCCAGATTGGGCATCCTTGCCTTAGAGGTTCTTTTATGATTGCTGTGACTTAGGCACTGCGGCTGGCGTGAAGTAGGAACTGGGTAGGAATGTTCAATGTTGAATGATGAACAGCATCCAGAGTTATGGTCAAGAAACCTAGTCGCCATTGTCATGGTTAAGAGTACTTGCTCCAGACTCTGTCTGTCTGAGTTTAGTTTGGCTCAGTTGTTTCCTAGCTTGTAACCATAGACAAGTTTATTAACTTTTCTGTTCTTTTATTTCTTTATCTGTAAAATCAGGGTAATAGTTATATCTGCAAGACATTTTTAAAAACCTATGTATTTTGTTTTGTCAGGATTAAATGGGTTGTAAAGCATTTAAGAGAATGCTGAGCAGGTAGAAAACTGTTAATGTTAATGATATACAGTGTGAATGTTTATAATGGCAAATTGGTTACCACCTGATTAGGTTATTCTTATTAGTTTTAGGATTTTCATTTCTCTAAGGATCTTTCTACCCTCTCCATCAATATATTCTATCATAGAAGCCTTTTATTCTATTGAGGATGTTTAGCACTCTCGGAAATAATCTTTCTTTAGTTTATTTTGTTTTTGAAATTTGAAATCTATATGGAAAGGGAAGTTTTCCATGTTGTTTAATATTATAGCCTCAGATCAAAAATAATGGTTGGCATGTAGCAGTTGTTTATTGAATATTTATTACAATAATCTATCAATAGGCTGTTTAAAGGTTCTTTTATATGTTAACAGCTAAAAATACATATAACAGCTTTTTTTTTTTTTTTTTTGAGACAGAGTCTCACTATGTCACCCTAGGTCGAGTGCTGTGGTGTCATAGCCCACAGCAATCTCAAACTCTTGGGCTTAAGCTATTCTCTTGCCTCAGCCTCCCAAGTAGCTGGGACAACAGGTGCCCACCACAATGCCTGGCTATTATTTGGTTGTAGTTGTCATTGTTGTTTGGGAGGCACAGGCTGAATTCGAACCCGCCAGTTCCAGTGTATGTGACTGACACCCTAGACACTGAGCTACAGGCACGAAGCCATACCTGCTTTTAAAAAGTCATTGTTAATTAAATTCTCCCTATCCACCTGGATATCAATGGCATTTCAAATCTCATATACTATTGCAAAACAACTCTAAAATTTCTATGTAACTACAAAAGATCCTGAATAGCCAAAGCAATCTTGAGAAATTAGAAAAAAGCTGAAATCATTGCCCTTCTTAATTTCAAATTATATTGCAAAGCTATAGTAAATAAAATAGTATAGTACTGGCATAAAAACAAATATATAGATACATGAAACAAAATAAAGAGATTAGTAATAAACCTACATAATCAACTAATTTTTGCCAATGGTAAAATAATGCACATTGTGGAAAGAATAGTATTTTAAATAAATGGTGTTAGGAAAACTGGATATCCATGTATAAAAGAATAAAATTGGACCCCTATGTAACACTATGTACAAAAATCTACTCAGAATAGATTAAAGACCTAAACAGAATATCTAAAATCATAAAACTTCTAGATGAAAACTTAGGAAAAATCTCTTTTACATTGGCTTTGACACTGATCTTTTGAATCTTTGATAATGGGTTAATATCCAAAATGTAAGAAACTCACATAACTTATAGCCAAACAAACCCCTGAAAGTCTGACTTAAAAATGGACAAAGGATCTAACAGACATTTTTCCAAAGAAGATATACAAATGACAGATATTTTAAAAGATGCTCAGCATCACTAATGATCTGTGAAATGCAAATCAAAACACAGTGAGGTCCCCTCACACTTGTTAGGATAGTTTTTATTATAAAGATAAAAGATAAGTGTTGGTGAGGATATGGAGGAAAGGGAACATTTGTACACTATCGGTGGGATTTTAAAATGGTGCAGTTATTATGAGAAACAGTATGCATATTCCTCAAAACATATGAATAGATCTACCATATGATGTGGCAATCCGTCTTCAGGTGTGTGAATATACCAAAGAATATAAATCAGTATATCTAAGAAATACCTGCACCTCCATGGCAGTATTACTCACAAAAGCCAAGATATGGAAAGAGTTGAAGTGTTTATTGACAGATAAATAAATAAAGAAATTGTGAAACACACTACACACACACACACACACACACACACATATCTATGTATATAAACATATATATCATGGAATAGTATGCCTAAATGCCTATATGATGAAACACACACACACATATATAGAATGGGAATATTATTCAACCTTTCTAAAAAGGAGATTCTACTATTTGTGACAACATAGATAAGCCTGAAGGACATTGTGCTAAGTGAAATAAGCCAGACACAGAAAGAAAAACCCTGAATGATCCCCTTTATATATGGAATATATGAAAGTTGAATATATAGAAGTAGAGAGTAAAATAGTGGTTACTAGGAGCAATGAGGTAGAAAAATGAGACTATGTTGGTCAAAGAATGAGTAAGTCTAGATATCTAATGTGCAGCATGGTAACTGTAGCTAATACTTTATTATATACTAGAAATTTTCTAAGAAAGTACATTTCAGGTGCACTCATCTGTCTCTCACACACACACAGGTAACTATGTGAGGACATGAATATGTTAAGTTGCTTAACTGTAGAAATCATTTTATTGTGCACCCTACTTATCTGTCACATTGTGCACCTGAATTACATGCAATTTTTATTTAAAAAAATAATACAGTAATGATATGTGGGGGGTAAAAAGCTCATATGCTATGAGATGAGCTTTCCCTACAAACATATGGGAAAATACAAAAAAACAAAAGCTTAGCACATCAAGAAGCTTCTATGTATTTATGTATGTACATATGCATATTTGTAGTATAAATAATCTGACTTGACAGCAAATTTAAGAGTCTAACTTCATAAAAATTTTTTATTTATAAAATAAATAAAGTCCACACTGATACAATGACTGAGTAAATAAATTAATGAGGGGGAGTAGACAACTCTCCCATGCAGAAGAATTCCAATCAATTTATGAACATGGTCCACCCTCAAGGAGGTAGAGAATAACTCTACTTCCTTAAGGGTGGATTGTTCATAGTGACATTTCATCAAAGAGTACAACATGGAAGGGATGGAAAAGGAATTTTATAATGGGAAAATATGGCAAACCCTTAGCCAGGTGATCAAGATTAACATCAGCAGTGATTAGTCAGTCATCTTGGTCACGTGTATTTGTGATGTAACGTGGTGAAAACGGCACTTCACTCTTTTTTTTTTTTTTTGTCTTCCTCCTAAAAAATCATAATTCTATTCTAATTGTGATTTTTAAAACATCAGTAAAATCTCTTTTGAGGGACATTATACAAAATGCCTAACTGTATTCCCTGAAGTGGTCAAGGGCATCAAAAAGAAAAGCAAGAAAAGTCAAAATTTTAAAAAGAGTAAGGTCATGGAAAATAAGAGAAATTTGAGAAACTGTCATAGCCCGAAGGAGTCTGAGGAGACATAATGACTAAATATAGCATCCTATCCTGGATAGGATCCTAGAAACAGAGAAAAAGGACAATGGGCAAAATCTAACGGAATCTGAAAACAGTATGCTTAATAGTAATGTGTTCTTGGCTTGCTAGTTGTTACAAAGGTACCATATTTGTTAAGTATTAAGAACACGGACGTGTACATGTGGAAACTCTCTATACCATCTTCACAATTTTTCTACAAATCTACAACAAAACTAAAGTAGAAAGTTTAAGTAAAAAATAGTTAAAGGTCTCCAAATTATTTGCTAATAAAAGCATTCTCACTTTGTCCGTTTGTTCTTGCAATTTTTTATGATTCCCCCTTTTTATTGATATATGCTAATTATACATATTTATGGGATACACATGATATTTTTATACACATATAATGTATAATAACAAAATTGGGTTACTAGGATATTTATCATATCAAACATTTATCATTTTTTTGTGTTGGGAGCATTTTAAATCTTCTCATCTGGCTATTTTGAAATATATAACAAGTTATTGTTAACTATCATCACCCTACTATGTTCTCAGACACTAGAACTTGTTCCCTTTATTTAATTGTATTAACTAACTCTCCTCCTCATTCCTTCTATTATTCCTAGCCTCTGGTAATTCTCATTGTATTCTTTATGTGATGAGATCAATTTTTTTAGCTACCACATATGAGTGAGAACTTGGGATATTTGTCTTCCCACGGTCAGATAATTTCACTTAACATAATGACCTATGTTCCATCTATGTTGCTGCAAATGACAAAATTTCATATTTTGTGGCTGAATAATGTTTCATTGTGTATATATACTACTGAAAAAAAATCTGTTCACTCATGCAAGGACATGTAGATTGATTCCATATTGTGGCTACTATGAGCAATTCCACAGAAGACATGGAAATGCAGAGAGATGTGTCCTTGATACACTGATTCCCTTTCTTTTGGATAAATACCTAGCAGTGAGATTACTGGATCATACGGCAGATTTGTTTTTAGTTTTTTGAGGAATTTACACACAGTTTCCAAAGTGGCTATACTACTTTATATTTCTACCAGCAGTGTAAAGTGCTCCACTTTCTCCACATCCTCACAAGTGTTTCTTTTCTTTACTCTTTTTCACGAGAGCCATTTTAATCAGAGTAAGATGAAATTTTATTGTGGCTTTCATTTTCTTTCTTTTTTTTTTTTTATTAAATCATAGCTGTGTACATTAATGTGATCATGGAGCACCATACACTAGTTTTATAGACCGTTTGACACATTTTCATCACACTGGTTAACATAGCCTTCTTGGCATTTTCTTAGTTATTGTGCTAAGACATTCACATTCCACATTTACTAAGTTTCACAATTACCCCTGCAAGATGCACCGCAGATATAATCCCACCAACTCCCCTCTCTTTACACCCCTGTCCCCTCCCTCCCCTCCCTTTCCCCCTTTCCCCTATTCTTAGGTTGTAAATGGGTTATAGCTTTCATGTGAAAGCCATAAATTAGTTTCATAGTAGGGCTGAGTACATTGGATACTTCTTCCATTCTTGAGATACTTTACTAAGAATAACATGTTCTAGCTCCATCCATGTAAACATGAAAGAGGTAAAGTCTCCATCTT
>CAUYPK010130670.1:0-11259 GCA_963574355.1 Loris lydekkerianus | reverse complement strand
TTGGGGACTTTTTTTATTATTTAAAAATAATTTGTTATTTGTTTGATTTTTAAAATGCTTTATTTTGTTTGTTTTTTTTTTTTTTTTTTTTTTTTTTTGCTTATCTGTTGTGGTAGATATCATGAAAATTATGCACAAACTTTTTTTTTTTTGCTTTCTCATCAGCTTTTGTTAGTGTTTGTATATTTAACATGTGGCCCAAGACAACTCTTCTTCCAGTGTGGCCCAGAAAAGCCAAAAGATTGGACACCCCTGGGTTATATGTATTTTGGATTTAAATTTTGTTGGATTATATTCTGTTTTAGTTGCCCTCATAAATTCATAAACTTCTGGTGTCTGTGTTGAAAAGTTAAGTATTTCTTCTCTCACTGAGAAAGAATGAAGGAAACTGGAATATGGAAGGCAGGGAAAATATTTTATATTTTTCCCATATTCCTTCTATTTGATTTGGATTTAGTAAATGGAGCTGACTCAAGGATCTATGTAAGTGAGATGATGTATTTAGTGTTTCTCTAGTCTCATCTCAGGTGTGCTGCAGAAAATTATGACATGGCATAATTTCTTTCAAACTGAGTATCAAACAGGTAGAAAATACTGAACTACTGATTGTGCTTCAGTGTGCTGTGGTAGTGATACAAAAACAAGTGATCATATCTTGGGAGGTTTAAGAAAAACCTGGTAGTAGCCTTCCATGATAAGTGGAGGGCATTTTAACTGAGCTGGGTTCATCTGTCAATGCATTTGGGAAGCATTGGCGGGCTGCTTTCTGTACCAACCTGTGGAATCTTCTAGCAGTGCCAGTCATAAGAGCAGCAGTGGGCCCAGGGCCACAACTTCAGAAAACTGGAGTAGTTCATGGTGCCCCACGATCCACTTTCATTCGGCAATACACTGGCAGCAGGAAGAATAGATAGGCCAATATTGGGAGATGACAGGTCATTTTGTATGTAGGAATTGTGGATTGTTCCTGGTAGGACAAGAGCTGATTTTTCTATCTGTGCCACCCTAGATGTACAACTACTAGTATCTTATCTCCATTTAGGTTACTGGAAACAGGGGCTTATCTAGAGACCCAGACTTTGATGCATTCTTGAGCTTAGGGTAACCTCACTTACTAGGTATGGTCTAGTGTGCCCAAGTATAGTTGCTAAGAGATATGCCCTGATCCAATTGCATATGACATTTTTCACTCCTGATTAAGAAACAGAGTAGGATTCATTCATAAATTTATTTATAAAGTACTGAGTATCTGTGACGTTCAGACCCTGTGCTCTCACTTTGTTCCATCAATCCATGTGTCAGTTGCTTTATTAATACTGTGCTGTCTCAATTTCTCTAGTTTTATAGTAAATCATGAAATCCTCCAATTTTTATTCTTTTTACAGTACTGTGTTTGCTATTCTAGGTATTTTGATACATATAATTTTAGAATTAGTTTTTCAATATCTACAAAATAGCTTAATTGGTTTTATTGGGATTGCATTAATACTATAAATCTATTTGGGAAGAATCGACATCTTAATAATACCAAGCCATCTATGAATGTAGACCATCCTATTTGAGTTTTTGATCCATTTATTGATTTTTTCTTTTATCAGTATTTAGTAGTTTTCCTCACATACACCCTGTACACATTTCATTATATTCATACCTAAGTATTTCAATTTTGGGTTGCTACTGTAAATGGAATTGTTTTTGAATTTTACATTTCAATTGTTCATTGGTGATACTGATTTTTGTATATTGACTTTGTATCTTAGAGTCTTTAAATATTCACTTATTAATTCACTTATAACTTACAGTTATTTTTCTTCTCTTATCGCACCATTTAGGACTTCTAGTACAATGCTAAATATGAATGGTAAGAAAGAATAATTTGTTTGTTTGCTTCTGATTTTAGGGCGAAAACATCCAGCCTCTCACTATTAAGTACAATGATAGCTTCAAGGCATTTTTTTGGTTTTAATTTTTACTTTTGTAGATGGTATCTATTAACTTGAGAAGGTTTCCCTCCCTACCTAATTTGCTATGAGTTTTATAATAAATCAGTACGGGATGTTTTCAAATGCTTTTTCTGCATCAGTTGTTCTCCTTATATCATTTATCTTCCTTAACCTGTGAATATGGTGGATTACATTGATTGATTTTCAAATGTTGAACCAGCTTTGCACATCTGGAATAAATTTGACTTTATTGTGGTATCTAATCCCTTTGGATCTAATCCTATAAGGTTCTTCTCATAGGCGAAATAAGGCTTCTTTTTATACATCATTGCATTAGATTTGCTAATATTTTTTTGCACCAATGTTTATGAGAAATATTTGTTTGTAGTTATCTTTTATTTATCTAATTAAGGTAATGATGACCTATCTCATAGAGTGAGTTAGAGTGCTCCCTCTGATTCTATTTTCTGGAAGAGATTATGGAGATTTGCCATTTCTTAAATGTTTCAAAGAATTCACCAGTGAAATCATCTGGGCCTGTTGCTTTCTTTATGGAAGGTTATGAATTAGTAATTTAACTTCTTTAATAGATATAGGGCTATTCAGATGATCTGTTTATCTTTCTAGACATTTGGCAGTTTACATCTTAAAGGAAATTGGTCCAATTTGTCTAATTTATCAAAATTGTGAGCATAGAGCTGTTTTTGTAGGTATTTGTTGTATAACTTTATTCCTTTGTTGTTCATTGTTGAGTAGTGATGATATCTCTTTCATTTATAATATTATTAATTTGTGTCTTTCTTTCTTTTCTCCTCTTCTTCTTCTTCTTCTTCTTCTTCTTCTTCTTCTTCTTCTTCTTCTTCTTCTTCTTCTTCTTTTGTGATGGAATCTCTCTCTGTCACTCAGGCTAGAATGCAGTGGTATCAACCTAGCTCACAGCAACCTCAAACTCTTAGGCTATATTGATCTGCCTGCCTCAGCCTCCTGAATCACTGGGATTACAAAGGCGTGTCACCAGGCTTGGATAATTTTCTCTACTTTTAGTAGATATGGAGTCTTGGTCTTGCTCAGGCCAGTCTTGAACTCTTGGCCTCAAGCGATCATCATACCTTGTCCTTCCAGAGTGCTAGGATTATGGGCATGATCCACCACATGTGGACCTTTTTTCTTGGTTAGCATAGACAGAGGCTATATCAGTTGGATTCTATTATGCAGGAGACATTGGTGCAATAATAGTAAGGTTTGCAGCAGAGAAAAAATTCTGTAATGTTGAATTAAATCTCAGTATTTAGTGAGCCCATGTCTCGGGGCTGTGACTCTCACCATAGTTTCTCCATTCCTGTGGCCTGTTACTTTGCTCCTGCTCCCTTGACTGTACTATTTGTAGTCTATTTCTTTATAGCCCTGACCCCTATAGACTATATTTATCCTCTTAGGTCACATACTAAGGAAGCTTGAGTTGGGTAATGCTCCTTTGGTAATGTGCTTTTGCCTGGGGGTAGGCTGTTGTTATGTGTTAAGGAGAAAGCTCTTGTATTTCACGGTGATTACTTTCCCTTTCACCTGACTACAACCAGACCTTCACCTTGAGTATTTAGTGGGATTCCTGCAAATGAAGACAACAAAAATGTAATATGGTAAAATCCCTGAAATAGCAGCAGTTAGGAGTTCATTACTTTCATACTAGTTCATATTCAGTCTCCAAAAATTCATAAAAATTGACACTTAAGAGTTTCTACCAGTTTATGTCCCTGCAGCTTCTGTTTCAGGGAAGCAGTTCTTGGCTGTGAATGCCTAAATGTGCCCTTCATTCTCTATTTTGGCATGGCAGTTTGCCCTGAGTCCCAGTTCTCTGATGGATCCAGGAAAAGTCACTGATTTGCAATTGGTCAGTTGTTTCTTGTTGCAAAAATGGGAGTTTCTTCTAAGCTCTTACATGCATGCACATTTGAGGTAAAATTAGAAGTCCTAACTCCCTTTCAACTTTTCTGTCTGGTCCCCATTCTTCATTGTTTATTCTCATTTTATTTACAAAATTTTCTTTCTTTTTAAAAATAATTTGTTTTTCTCTTTGAATGCTGAGTACTTTTAAGCACTTCCTATCAGCTGAATCTGAATTTGTTGTCTTATACTTGGTAGTTATGCTCATTTGTGCTACCTCAATGATGTTTTGTTTTCTAGGCCACAGGGTCACCAGGACACACCAATGCTACTTTCATTTATGTGTAAGCAACATTTGGCAGTAACAAATTTCTTTATAGTGAAAAATGCATTAGTTAACTTACTCTAGGTTGAGAAGAGAGATACTAGACTAGAAAAGGTCAGGAATCAGGAAGAGCATTGTTAACAGAGAACTCAAAGTCCATCGGTCAGCATTTCTGATATCCCTCTTTAGAAGGGACCTTCAGGGTACCCAAACAAATGTCAAAAACAAATGATACAGGAAGTCATTAGAAACATCGATCATAGTACATCACATTATCATAAAACATGATCTTTGCACTCAATAAATGGAGGGGGGGAAAAAACTATAACAAACACATACAGAACCCAAAAGCAAAACAAAACAAACATGGCTCAGTCAGTGCCCATAGTTCAGTGGTTAGGGCACTGGCCACATACCTTGAATCTGGCCTGGGCCTGCTAAACAACACTGACAACTACAACAGAAAACTAACCGGCCATTGTGGCAGGTGCCTGTAGTCCCAGCTACTTGGGAGGCTGAGGCAAGAGAATTGCTTAAGTCCAAGAGTTTCAGATTTCTGTGAGCTGTGATGCCATAGCACTCTACTGAGGGTGACATAGTGAGACTCTGTCTCAGAAAACAAACAAACAAAACAAAAAACTACCTGAGTACATCTACATTGAGTGTAGTTGTTGCACTGAAATATTTTCCTTAAATAAATTTTTCATAGTATAAAGATTAAATAATCCAGGAGAAATAAAGGTGCTTGGTTTTCTTAAGGAGGCAAAGGAAACATTTTTGTTACCTTATTGATCTGTTTGGTGGAGTTAATCTAGAACCTCAGCGCTTAAGAACAGGAATAATGGAGGCAGTTGAGAGATCTGTGTTAAAATAATGCTTTTTCCCTGTGCTTTGCTATGAGGTGGCTAATTTGAGACATATTGAGAGAGGATACCTGGGAAGGGTGAGGTCTAAGAGAACAGAGGTCTTCTCAAGGAGACCACAAGGATACACCTGCAGGGTCCTCTCCATGGTGACTCAGCTCTTAGGAATTTGTAGACTTAACTTCCCAGGCCCTGGAAATTTCCACTTCCACAAAATCCTGTAGTTCTGTGGGGGCTAAAACAGCATCTCCTGTTTAATTCAAACTGACGAATGAGAAAGGTACCTATGGGTTGGAACTTTTGGACTGGAGATAAAAAGGGAAGGACCAAGCCAGTTGAGGAGTGTGGCCATTTTGAATTCTTCTATGCCGTAAGCTCTGCTAGCTGAAATAAAGAGCCCTTCCTCTTATAAACATGGTGTTTGGGTGCTCTTTCTCTCCATTTGGCCTTGTCTTCCTGCAGTAATATTGTCTAGAAATTAGAGGTAGCTTAAGGCAAGATTTTCAAGATTGGAAATATCCTAATAAAAAGTCTATACAAGGACATGCACCTCAGCATGGTTTGCAATAATAAAAATTGAAAGAATCTAAACAATCATCAATTACCTACTATATTTCACTCATGCCCTGGAACACAATTTAATAGCATCTTTTAATATATTTCTGAGAAATATTGCTCTTGCTAAGATCACCAATATCCTTCTCGTTGATAAGTTCAGTGTATAGCTTTTTAGTATTTGCCCAACTGTGGAAGTTCAGTTCCAGTCCAGAAGTTCAGTCAGGAGACAGACTCTAAACACAGACTTACATCTCAGGCAACACCACTGAAGGAGTGAGGTGAGCAAGATGAGGCCGAGGTCTAAGGCAGCTGTGATGCATTTGCAGAAAAGGGAGAGCTGACCCCACAGGAGGGCTCTGAAGCAGAGATGGCGTAACAGAGCTGCCTTGGACTGGAGAGAGAGCAGAGCATTTCCTTCTCTTTGTTAAGATTCTGACCATCCTGGGGAGGAGTATGACCTTGGGCAAAGTGACTCTCCTTAACTCAGGGCAATTCCCAGAGAGGTTAGCTGAGAGCTGTTTGCTTCAATCTTGCCAGCAGCTAGGAATGAGGTGCTTGGTCCTGGAAGGGGGATCTGGTGACACCCCAGGCCATCTACTCCCACTGCTGTGCTTCCTACCATCCCTCCACATGATTAGGCACATCGTCTTTTGAAATACTCTTTCCTTTGTTTCCAAGTTGCCACACTTTCTTGGTTTTTCTTTCTTCCTTCCCCTCTGTGTCTCATCCTTCTTCACCTCTATTTCATAAACATTTCACTGGAACTGCTTTTCTTTTCATTCTATTCAATATTAGCTAATTCTTTTTCATGTCTTCACATATTATCTGATGACTTCTAATTTATAATAACTCATACATTTCAGCTACCCCAAGAAAAATGTACCTAACTATTTACTCCTTATTTCCCTTGTATGTGTCAAAGGCATCTCAAACTAAACTTTTAATTAAAACTTAACTCATTGTCTTCAGTGCTGATCCTCATCCAATGTTCTCCATCCTAGTTGCTCTGCCAGAATCCAGTGAGTCACCCTCAACATCTTCTCCTTCATTCAAGAATAGCCTAATTCTAGTGAATCTGATCAGCAAAATATATCGCTCATCCATTCTCTTATTTTTGTGGGTATGTGTCTACTGCTACAATCCTCTTTTGTCTACACTGCTGTCGGGGATAGCTTCCTAACTGGCTTCACAGTATCCATTTTTGCTTCCCTCCAACTTGTTCTTCATATAGCAGCTAGGTTGTTGTTTAGAAATATAGATATTACCTTGTTACCTGTTTAAAAACCCAACGATTAGACAATAACTCCAATAACACTTGGAATCAAATAGAAAACTGTTACCATGATCTAAAAGCCCTTCTAGGATCCTTTGTTTATTTTTCTAATTTTTTTTTTTTTTCATATGCTGTTCCCACTGGCTGGAATATAGACCCTTCATTCTTTATCTTCTGATGATTTAGACTTCAGGACAGAATCAATATACCACTTCTCCACGAATATCTTTCCTAACTCCAAGGGCCAAATTTGCTTCTACTGGTAAATGCATATTTTAGTATTTACTTCTTTTTCTGATGTCATATTAGAACTTTAAATATAATATAAATTTGATCAACTGTGTCTTATGTTCGACCATAAATCCTTGAGAATTAAGACTATGATTTCTGGTTCACCATTGGATTATCAGAGTTTGGAAAGTGTCTTGAACATGGCAGTCTCTCAATAAATTGTAGTTGAATGTTTTATTAAGTGGACACATACACATTACATATATTCACACACATACAAAGATGGTGTCAAAAAATGTATGCACATTTTAAGAAAGAAAAAACTATTCAAATTATAATATTCAAGTCACATTATGCAAGGTAATGAATATTGGAATATATTGAGAATTACAATTTTAATAGAGTTTATTTTTTCCTTTCTTAAAATGTATATACATTTTTTTGGCCCCCCTCTGTAGACATACACATAAAATAGAAAGCAAATTTGGAAGATGTGATGGGAAATCCTTGACTTCTATGCATAAATCCTGAAAATGTATGTGAAAATTGAGTGAATAAAAGTGAATAAAAGTTTAATAGCATGTTATAAAGGGTAGGGACCATTCCTAGAGAAAGTATGTCTGTTCCAGCAGTACTGGCCTCCTTTCAAGTCCAGGAAGCCCCATGGGCTGTGGAGAGTTCATTTTACAATGTGTAAAATGGTGCAGGCTGTAAACACCACGAAGCTCTAGAATTCCTGTTTCTTGGGATTTTAATGCCATCCTATGTGAACTTAGAGCTGATTCTAAGTCAAATTGCTTAAGTATTAAACTTGGAATTATCTGGATGTGCAAATATGTTTCTTTTTTAATGAAATTGAATAACTTTTTCTTTTTTTTTTAGTAGTTTGAAATTTCTTTGGTAAATAAAAAAAAATTCTGTACTGAATTGAAGGCTACATGAATTGTTTCTTTCTTTCTTTTTTTTTTTGCTCTGAAGAATTGGTTCCAGAACATCCTGATACCTTGCAGTCTCTGCAGTTGCCCTGTATGAGAGGCCATTTAAGTCTGTGAATTCATAAAACACTAGAAGCAGCTTTTAGGGCAGCACTTCCCCCCTAATCAATAGGTGGACTTCTCTTTGGTCTTAGATGAGGAGGTCAAATGAGCTTTCATTGAAGTAAGATGCTCCCTGATTGATTTCCCATTTCTCAAGGATGACAACATGAGTTGTACATCAGGATAGCCAATCCTTCTCTACCCAGAATTTATGCTGAGATTCTTAGACTCAGTGTACATGGAGAGGCTAAAATTATGAGGCAACAGATTAACTCCTCATAATTTAGTTTAGAAAAGAATACAGAAATTTATGTAGCCATGAAAAAATGTGTGATCCAAGAAGCATTTTCACCAGCCCACAATCTGCTGGTTTGTATTGCACTAGCTAATTAAATTTCTCTTTCTTGTACCTTAGTGAATAGCCTGCAAATGAGTACGTCTTATGTAAGTAGACCTTGCTTAGTTTCTTTGGCATTCTTTCCTAATTTTTTACATATTTGTCCTAATTTCTTTAAGATTTTAGGACAGACCCAATTTAGGTGTGATTCCAAGTCTTTTTGTTTCCTGATGTTTCTGAGTGTAAGTAAATACATAAATCAAAATTATTGATTTTACAACCTTCTCTGGATCCTGGGAAGTGCTAAGTTTTTACTGGGTATTCAGTATACATATGCTTGCTGATCAAGTAAGCAATAGCATGAAGAGACTTGTAAGCCATGCTATCCCTATTTTATGATCTGGAGCTTGAATATGTGAGTTACCAATGAAAGTCAGGGTGTTGGATGCCCTTTCGTTTCTTTTACTGTCACCATACATTATACTAAATTAAGTTCCAAAGTCTGATTTTTTCCTGTCTGCTTGATATTAACATACCACAACTTTCTCTGTTTCAGTGAAACTTGGCTAAACCAAATGGAAAAAAAAAATTTGAATCTTACTTTCTAGCATATAAAATAAATTATCTTCCTAGTTTTAAAACTTAAATGAAAAATTTAAAAGTTCTTGGCTCCAGGGTGTTTACAGTTGCCATATGACCAAGTGTAGCTGGGGATGATCTGATGATCTATTTTCTATTCACTGAGACCAAATTTGCTGAGGAAAGCACCAGGCAGCTGACAGAAGACTTCTCTGCACACTGGGCAGAAATTCTGAAGTAATGAACTGTGCTCCCAGTGTGGGTACCATAAACTTCGTAATGAATAACACTCTTTGAACGTCTGGACAAGAAAGATGTCTCACTCCAGGAGGGATGTTTTCCTTTCTGTAACCAAACTGTTTTTAGCTGATATTTGAAGCCTGACTTCACACTCTTCAGAGCTCTCCTTTGATCCAATACAGTTTAGTCAAATTGACTCTGATGTGTTTGCAGATTGGAGTAGGGGTTAGAAAAATGTGGGAGTGGGGGGTGTGAACCCATGTGTTTCTCTTTGGCTGGGAATTTGCCAGTACTTGTCTTCTAAGGAACTAAGATTCCTTTTTCAGTTTTGATTGATTGATGGCAGGTAGAGCTTTTGGCTCTACATGATTTGGGGGAGAGTCCCTAAAAAAGAACCACAAGGCTGGATACAGTTTGACAATAAAATACAGAAGGAGAGATGAAAGAAATGTCAGGCGGGAGGAATGAATGTAGAAACAATTGACTAATGGTCTTTAAGCAAGGGACAAGAGGGCTGATTACTCCTCCAGACATATAGAAGAGAAAAATAAGAAAAATGCCAAACTATAGCTTATTGTATGAACACTAGAAAATTATTGTATGAACACAAGGAAAATTCTTGTCAGTTAAGTTTATTGAACTAAAAGAAAAATTACCAATGGAAATTGTGAAAATTTTTCCAGGGCTTTGATACCACTGCATTGATATTGAGCTGGGCTCTTTACTTGCTTGGGGCAATGAAATGTAGGTCAGGGTGAAGGGTGCCAGTTCTAAGTCTAGCTAGTAAAAGACATCACATGCTTTCACTGACCCATCTGGCAGCTTCTGATCACCACTACAAGAAAAATATGCCCAGTAGCTGTACACAATTATCCTGGACTCAAAGGTAGACAAATACCATAGACTAGTTGATTCCTAGCCTGAAACAATTGTCTTAGCTGCCTTGTAGACCCATGGGTGAGAAATAAATGTTCACTTTTTGTGTTACTGAAATTTCATGGTTGTTTGAATGAGTTCAGTGATTATTCATTAAGTCTTCATTGGGCATTTGCTGTGTACCAAGCTCTGTGCTATATTCAGGTGATACAAAACTTGATCCTTCAAAGAACTTCTGGTCTACTGGAGAAGAAACATATATACACAATGAGCCAAGTTCATATGTGTATTACCAGACATTTGATCATGCTACTAAGAGGTAAAAGTATAGTAATGTGTGTTGAAAAGCTGAAGAAATAACATCCATTTTGGAAGGCATGAGGGTGTATTAGGAAGAACTTCATGAAGACAGGTTGCTTAATACATTAATTGGAGGCATTTTTTGTGTAAATGTCATTGATGTATGCCTCTGTTTTGTGTGTGTGTGTGTGTGTGTGTGTGTGTATACATATAAGATACTTGCCTTCTTATAAGGACATGGAGGGGGTGGAGAAAGGGGAGAGCAGAGAGAGGGAAGGAGGGAGTGGGGTGGGTCCTTGGTGTGTGCCACACCTTTTGGAGGCAAGACACAATTGTAAGAGGGATTTTACCTAACAAGTGCAATCAGCGTAACCTGGTTTCTTGTACCCTCAATGAATTCCCAACAATAAAAAATAATAAATAATAAATAAAAATAAATAAAGATTTGATATTAGATTGTTAAAATAAAAACACAAAAACAAGAAACATGATATAGGCCATTAAGGCACTCAGTATTTAATAGTTGTTTTAAAAAAAAGATACTTGCCTCCCACATTGGGGCTATGGACTTGGGCTCATGTATGAAATACCTGTATAGAATGAGGGCTGAACTTGACTATGAAAAGCATGTGGTCATTTTCAAAACTCAATTTTATTTATTTTTTTTTATTTTTTTTTTTTAATTTAAATTTTATTTATTTATTTATATTTGAGACAGAGTCTTACTTTGTCACCCTCAGTAGAGTGTTATAGTGTCATAGCTCACAGCAACCTTAATCTCTTGGGCATAAATGATCCTCTTGCCTCTGCCTCCCA
>CAUYPK010130668.1:0-114431 GCA_963574355.1 Loris lydekkerianus | reverse complement strand
GTGTATAATTTTCTTTTCTTGTTGGGTCTTTTCCTGGTTTGTGGATCCATGTGATGTTTGCTTCATAGAATGTGTTGGGTAGTATTCGTGTTTTTCTATATTTTGAAAAAGGTTGAGTAATATGGGTACTAGTACTTCTTTAAAGGTTTGGTAGAATTCTGATGTGAAGCCATCTGGTCTCAGCCTTTTCTTTTTAGGGATATTTTGTAGTGTTGATTCTATTTCAGAACTTGATATAGGCCTGTTCAACATTTCCACTTCATTCTGGCTAGGTCTAGGAAGGTGGCATGCTTCCAAGTATTGGTCTACCACTGTCAACAATTGTAAAAATAGTTCAATTCAAGATAATTTTTTGTTTCTTTTGCTTCTTATTTTAACCATGGAGTCATATGATCATAGCATAAAATTTAAATTTATACATATATATTTTTTCAGAGGCTATGATAGGGTGATTGATAAAATACTTTGAATCAATAAATATAATAAATTATGTGGGATGAGTAGTATGAAAATATAAGTGCAAAAAAGATAAAAGAAGTGTATAAAATCTGTGATGATTGGAAATTAGAGCTTATTCATGTTTTAAGAAATACAAGAAAGCAAGAGATTATTTAAATAGAATTGTTTATAACATATTTTTATCATTAAATTTTTTTTAATTATCTTGTTGCATCTACTGTATTAAATGCATATAACTGATACAATTAATAGAATTATAGGATTTTTCATTGGTGAAAATAATACTCACTGGTGAGTATAAATTGAGCTTTATTACTATTATTAATATATTGCTGTTGAATCTTAAATCATCTTAAGGCTAATAGCTTCTTTGTGAAAGAATCATTAACTAAATCTGCATTATGATTATTCTAATTGTTCTATGTTTGTAATATAAAGTTTAATCATACATTAGCTTAAGTAAAACATTTTTGTCTTGGGTAAAAAGTGTCAGAATAAACCAATGTTAGTTAACACTAAACCCTTATGAGATGTATGAAAGGTCAAATCTCTTGAAGAGATTAAAATATTTTGGTCATGAACAAATATGAATGAGTGTATTTAATATAAATACTTTATTTCTATACTCTTTAGTGTTTGTAAGATTCTATCCAGTCAATTTGCTGATTTATATTATCTACTGCAGTCATTATTCTGTATTTGCATAACAGCTACTCCATATCCTACAGAAAGGACTGACCTCAAGAAAGATATATTGCAAATTTAATGGTGGCTACCTCTAGGGAGTGGGGATTGGGGTAGAAATGAAGGAAACCTTTGAAAATATTATGCATTTTCTCCTGTATTTCAAAAAATTATTTACAACAAATATGTATTACCCCTTAAGTAAATATTTTTAAAGCAAAAAAAGAAAGGATGGACTGGCCTCTAATTATTCACATGCTTACCACATGTGTGCATATTGTCCCTACTGTGGCTTGTCCATGTATTTGCAGATGTGTCTCTCAGTGCACATACATCAACTGCAAATTTGAGTCTTATGTTTAAAAGCTAGCTTGTTCTTTGTTAGGTATACTCCCAAATATATAATAATTCTTTATGCGGGGATTCAATCAAGGGAAGTTTGAGTTGTTTAGATTTATTGAGTTTTATTTAGTTGAGTTATCTAGATAGCAACAACATGCATAAAATGGGGGTAGGAGTTGGGAAGGTGGAGTTTGAGGTAGAATGTATAAAGAGGAAGGATGCTGGAAGAAAGGTGGGGCCAGAATACTAAATTTCCCCATAGGATATAGTGCCAACTTTGGCAGAGCATATAGCATTAGTCTTAGCATAGGGAAATGCTCTTACCTGTGTTTTAATGGCACTGCTAGATTTGGGGGGCAAGATGGTGGAGCAGAGAGCTTATCTGTTTAAGGCGAGAGGTGAGGCCTGATATACAGGAGATTGAGAATGAAGAGGCATTAGAAAAGAGAAAATTTAGGGGAAGGCCCTGGCAAGATCCACTGTGGCCAGTAGGATATGGCGTACAAGTGGTGCAGGTTTTGGCAGGAGATAAAATTTAGCTGTGTATATTTCAAGTGTGAGATGTTAGAGTGAGGTCCTAGTGGATATAAATATGGACGGTCTACGTGGAGAGAGCCAGTAAACATTTGGTCATGGAGGACTGGTGATCATAAGAAAAATAGGAATGAAGATGCAGATTTGAGAGCCAGCCCAGAGTGAGCGGGTATGCATGTGTGTGTGTTTGTTGTGGGGGAAGATGTGGGGATGAAGGCTGTTGTCCAGGAAGAAGAAGCCTTACCTGTGGTAAGACGTGAAGACCACCTAAGGACAGGGCCATTCCTTTCATTGCTCAGCTCCCGAGAGTACCAGTCACATTGTCTTCCATGTGAATGGTGTCCTCAGGATTTGTGCAGTCTGCAGCTCTGCAGAGAGGGAACTTAAACTTCGTTTTCATTTAGATACATGAATGGTTAAGTGAAAAGTACTGAGAGGTCGGTGGAGGATCATTACAGTGCAGTGTTGCAGAAGGTTAGTCAAAGGGCTTTAGGGTGTAGAGGAGTCAAGGAGGATGAAGCTTGAAAGGAAACCTTTGTGCTTTGCTTTTATGATGCTGTCGGTAGGATGTTTGAAAGGGAAGCCAGATTGCAAAGGGTTAAGCAGCGAGAAGAGAGCTGGGAAGTGGCTGGAGGAAACAGAACTATTGAGACATGATTTTTATTAACTACTTGACATCATACAACATTTCTAGAGAAGGTAATTATGTAAAAATAATTTTGCATTTTGGAGTTTATTTTGTACAGTTGATAGTGGATGTTTCATAATTTTCCTCATAGTTCAAACATTTTCTATAATATTTTTGGAAATTAGTAAGATTCTCAAATTTTATTTCCTATTGTGTTTATATTATATTAAATCTTACATCTTGTATTTTCCATATTATAGAAGCTGTTTGTGGTACAATTCACCCTGGGCCACAAACCATTCAGCATGGGGTTTGAACAGTGCAGGTCCACTTATAGGATTTTTTCCATCCAAATGCAAAACAAAAATATAATATTGGTGGGTGCAAAACGTGTGTGTCTGGAGTATATGCAGATTCCACAAGGCCAACTAAGGACTTTAAGTACGTGTGCATGTAGTGTTTTGGACCCAATTCCTGCTTATTCCGAAGGACAACTAATTATTCCTAGAATGTGTCTGTAGAAATGATCTCTAATGAAAATGAATGAAGACCTCAGATACCTTCATCATTTCAATCACATCAAACTATTTTCTGATCATTATATATGTGTGTGTGTGTACACATACATATTTATTATTATTATTTTTTTTTAGTAGAGACAGGGTCTTGCTTTTGCTCAGGCTGGTCTCAAACTCGTGAGCTCAAGCTATCCACCCACCTCGGCCTCCCAGAGTGCTAGGGTTACAGGCATGAGCCACCATGCCCGACCCTATTTAACTATATATAGTTGAAGGTTGCAATAATGATGGCTTATACTTCAGATACATCAGAACATAAGACTTCTGCTGAGAAAAAAATAGATATGAACTTAGGGGAAAAAATGTTGTATTGGTTTGAAGACTGTATTAAGGAGGGAGGTTATCCTATATAGTCATTACTGGTGTTGGGCACAGGGTTATGGATAAGAGGGAAGAGACTTATTTAATGAATGGTCTTTATTTTGTGCCAAAAAGTTACCTTAGGGTAGTTTAATTGTGATATTTTTTCTTCCTGTACTGGTTAAAAGTTTGACTACTTCAGCTATCCTCCTAATTCTTGTGTGAGGCTTAATTAAAACATAGTAAGCATGTGTTAACAAGGACATAAAAATCAACGCTGTGTGCCTAAGGAGAGTTGTAGATTTTCTTCTTTCTGTTTCTGTTACTGTTTTTTGGTCTTTTTGGGACTGGGCTAAGACTGTAGTGGGTTTTTCTCCTTTCTGTTTTTTTGTGAACTACATTAGCCATTCACAGAATAGAAGCAAATAGCCATTTTTAAAATTCATGTCTTCAAATGTTAATTTGATGCTTTGAGGCATAAATGACCTTTCTAGCCAGCCCAGACTTGTCAAACAAAGGAACAAGCTGCTGTTTGTTCTAATACAACAGGCTGTTTTTCACAGAGAATTTCGAAACAATTTTGCTTCCCTCTTTTCTAAAACATTAAATTAAACTTCGGCCTGTGCTAGGTTTGAATTTAGAAAGAATTTTGTATATACTAGTGGCTAGATGGAATCCTGACCACCTTTGCAAAATGAATAGGATTCAGCTTGTGAGCTGAGTCAGGAGTTCATTGAGTGTTAAAAGGAAGAGAGAAAAAAAGACCAAAAGTAGTAGGTGAGCAGAGTGAACTTTGTATTACTATTTTTTTGCATATTAATTGAAACTGGTGAAAGAACTGAGGCAGTGTTGTGAAATGCTACTGGACACACTATCACAGCGGCTTACTAGCCTTGGGTCCTGATGCATCATGTAACTTCCATGAATTTCTTTATGTCAGAGGAGAATAATACTGTTCGTCCTGCCCTACTAACAACTCTGTAAGACTGTTTAGAGGCATCTGTGAGATAATGGTGCCTCTTGTGCCTTTGCCTCAATAATTGTGATATTCACTTACCCCCACTTTGTTCTAGATTTTATCTACTGGCACTGACTTTTCTCTTCCTGGGTATGATGTAAGAAAGTAGATAAAAATTTTGAGTTTGGATTTTTCATGGGTTTTCATGTTCTAAAATACTTATTGGGAATCAGGAAGCCAAAAAATGACAAGTTTACCTGTAAATATAAACCACCTCTCTATACCCTTACCTCAGAATAATTTAATGTTCATTTATTTCCTCTGAAGTTTAGTACTCCACGTGGAATGATGGAATACATGCTTTGTTTCTGTGGGTTGTTGCTTTATTTTTTCTTCTTAGGAATCATTATAAGGGAAGAAAGAAGGGAACTGAATTCATTTTTGTCTATGCAAGAAGGATAATGGCTTGTTAACACAAATAAGTTTATAATAGGTCCTGAAAATTTGTTTCTCTTAAGTTTTATTAGAGAAATTTCTAGTGCTACAACAATAAAAAGTTTATTTAGAATGCATTTGGCTTACTACCTTTCATTCCCCCTTTCTAAACAAAGCATAAAACATTTCTACGTTGATTTATATTTGGGAATTAGTTTGTTTCTTAGGAGGGAAGTGTCATTTGAAAGTTTTTATTAGAAAAATGATCTTTATTTATAAGAAAGCTTGCAAAGCTTTATTATAGTGTATTACATATAATATATATATATATATAAAACACATGGCATGTGTAGGAACTAATAAATTAACTTTGGATCTAAAATATGTAATAGCTTAGCCTTTTGACTAGAAATAAAATTGGTTTCTAGACTTAGTTTTTATGAAAGGGGTTGGGGGAAAAAGTGAAAACAAAGGGAAATGTTTAATTTTCACAGGATGCTTTAAGCTCTTTGCTCCAATGTTGAAACAAATATAGGTCAAGTTTTGTAATTTACGATGAGCTGTAATATTTTATGAAAATATTACATTTTCATATGCTCCTAAAATACTTTAACCTGCATTTATTTTATGTTTTATTTTGTTTGGTTTTGTTTTTTGAGACAAGAGTGTCACTTTGTTGTCCTCAGTAGAGTCAGTACCCTGGCGTCACAGCTCACAGCAACCTCAAACTCTTGGGATCAAATGATTCTCTTGTCTCAGCGTCCTGAGTAGCTGGAACTACATGAGCCCACCACAGCACCTGACTATTTTTAGAGACAAGGTCTTGCTCCTGCTCAGGCTGGTCTTAAACCTGTGAACTCAAGCAATCCACCCGTCTCAGTCTCCCGGATTATAGGCCTGAGCCACTGTGCCTGGCCTAACCTGCATTTATTAAATTCTGTATTCCCTTGACACAGATTAACTCTCAGCACTGCAGTATTCAGATGGTTTTGTGAAAAGACCCTTGTACTGGAAACCAGGAGATGAAATACCTATGTTATGTACAGACTCCTAGCTCCTAAGGAGAGTTTGACCTTGGGCAATTCACTTGACTTCTGTGGACCTTTCGTTATTTGATATAAATGATTGAATATACAAAGCTGTCTCAAATACCACTTAAAATTTTACTGTTTTTGTCTTTGGGGAATATTAAAGCCAGTAATAGAATTTATTTTAAGTGTATATTCAAAATATTTTATTTGTTTTTCCCTTGAAGAGTTTTCATTTAGCCAAATGGATTGATTCAAAGTTTTTGACCACAGCTGTTTCAGAAATGTGTGCACAGCTACTGTTTTGGTAAACACAGACTAGTAACCAGATGGTAGTAATACTTTAAAAAGTTCGGCTATATGGGCTGGGAACCATCCAAATGTAATTTTCAGTGTTTTGCCTAGGTACTTTGGATTTAGTACACACTAAATGAGTTTGAGTGTGTTTTATTACTGCAGTGGCTAGAAAGAACAAATAGAGTATTATGTGGAATACAAATAATGCTTATTAAGTTTGCAGTTGATTCCTTCTGATAGATGTTCCAAATTGCTGTCAGACTATATTTATTTACTCATAAACAGATGTGCTTTTGCTTTAAATCAGGATAACTATTCCAAACCTAGTTATGCATATTTTAAACAACTGTTAAGGATTACATTTAAAAATCATTGTTGATTAAATAGGAAGCTGATTTATTATATTTTCTAAGGTTGTTGCTATTTGGTAGTTGTTTTAAATGATGAAGAACTCAGTTTTAATTTTTATTTTTTGAAACCTGATTGAAGGTGGGATATCAGCAGTTAATAATTATTTTCTGACCTCTAGTCAAGAATGGATATCTAAGACAAGCAATTATTTATTATATTAAAATCTTCAGTTACTAATCCTTACCAAGTGAGCTGTTGATAGCAACTTGGATATCAGCTGACCTGTGCTTTAACTAAGCAGCACAGTTCATAATCTTAGTTGTAAACATTACAGATTACGAATCTTGGATAATATTTTCTCCAGTTTAACTTCATTTCTCCAATTAGATATGTTGTTGCTATAGATTATGTAAAATCTTTGCTGTGTAGATACCATGTAGTTCATTAAATATGTAAACCTATTAATACACCCTGTAGATGCTGACAGTAGACTATGAGGTGGTTATTCAGTGAAGCCCTAATCACTACCAGCTTTTCTGGTCTAATGATGTGTTCTGTCCACCTCCGTGGGTTTGTATGATAGTTCCTATCAACTCTGAGATTACGTATTTCTAGCATGCATGCTCACATGTTTTTACAACAAATATTGGAGTCATCATTACTCAGTATTAGGCATTGTACTGGGATAAGCAGCAGGTGACTCTTCTTCTCTGAAGCATGCCTTCTAATGGAAAGTTGTTAAACATATGACAAATATAAAATTGCAGTTGTGATAAAGTGTCAGAAAGTAGAGGTACTCTGATAGTTCTCAGAAAGAGAGTTTGTTCTATTTCTCAATATAAAAACAGTTAACTGGTCTGTCTTTCCTGGTTATAATGATTTTCAGTCTGAAATATCATTGATGATTTTACTTTTATCATCCCGCAGTCATTTCCACAGCCCTTCATCTAATGTGTGTTTTGCCTGTTGACCTAGAGACTCTCTTCCTTGCTATCTCCTCCAGCTGAGAGTGTGAGCATCTGCCTAAAAAGCCACCCATTCTCAATTACATTAGCTGGCATGAAGTCCCACTTAAACCAAGCAAATACACAACATGGCGGGGGGGGGTGGGGGGTGGGGGTGGAGGCACTAAGTTTGCATCAGCAGCCAAAGGACTGCATGGGAGCTTGTGAAACATAGTGTGGGGTGGGTGGTGATGAACATTCACTTGTAGATTTGTTTTCTTAGAATCTAAACTTGGAATATAAATTTTACTGAAATCTAAACTTCTGTATCTGAGAGGAAAATAGATTAACCCTTTTAAAGTTTATTACTGGAATTTGGAGGCCTCATGTTTTGGAATTTATGAGTACAAGCCAATGGTACAATGCCAGTTATTCAAGTGGTCACTGGAGATGATGGCTTGTCCACATCACATCACAAGCCAATGTCTAGTATCAGACCACATATGAAAACAAAATCTATTAGTTGCCTCCTAGAAATATAAGGGGATGTTCACTATAAATATGGATGGTTTGTAAAGCTAGAATAATCTTATTTACCTGAACAAGTCATTAACACAGCAATACTAACTGTAGTGAATCAATCCAGATTATTGTGCCAGTGTGGCACTTTTAATTCTCTTAACATATCCCTTAATTATTTATTGTAAATCTAGTATCACTTTAGCCTAATCAATATATTACCAATCAGGGTAGTTCTTAAATATTGATCATACTCAGTTTTCTGTTGAGTATGAAGGTTAGTAAACGAAAGTAATTAGAATTTATTCTGTGAGGACTATAACCTAAACCTGGCTTTGTATACTTTTTCATTCCTCAAATATCCTATTCAGCTACCCATTACCCTCCATCTAAAAGTGTATTCAGTGGCATATATTGTCAGAATTTATAGACAAATTACATCTTTAATATAGAATGAATTGAAGATTAAAGATAGACACGCTAGAAATATGACATTTAATGTAAGCACACAGATTTTCCAGAAAAAGAACAATTTCAATATTCTGGATTTACCAGCAGCACTTGAAAATTTTATACCTCTTCTGCTTTTATTCCTCTACCTCTTGGCATTCTAATGTAAAACTAGATACAGGAGTAAGGAATACAAAGTAAATCGCATTCATAATGGCAGATCAAGAAACTTATTGTATTTGGTTAGGTGACTCCAGTTAATGATCTTTCTGTTCTTCGGTATTCTGTATTCTGTTCATTTGTGTCTTCTGTTGCAAGATCTAATAAAAAGTCCCACGTTTTTCAAAGAATAATTTAGAATAATGCTACTTAAGAGTATATAATAATAGAACAAACAGGCAATGAACAGCGTACAATTCTGTACGTTATACGGGGACATTAAATATACATATTAGTAAGGTAGCAGATGCTTTGGTTCTGAAATTGACATGTAAAATGGCACTGTTTCTCTGCAGGGCTCCACTGCAGCCAGCGCTCCTTCACATGTAATGAATAGCTAATTTCAGGCCTATGGTCCATAGGAGACTGATGGAGGACTGTGAGGAGGAAAGCCTTCCAACTCCAAGAACAGCAGGATCTGCTGAGATGTGCTTTTTAATGGAGAAACATTTTATAACTCTTGGGGGTAAATTCGTAAAGAGGGTTGTGCATGTGTTTTTGTATTTAAATTAAGGAATTATTAATACAGTTGGACAGCCAAGAGTCTGGCAGCTATATTGCAGAAGGGAAAAGCAGAATTTGGTGACTGAACTGAGCTCAGGAATATCTTGCACTTTTGAGAAAATGCATACTAAAAAACTATCCAGTGTCCAAATGGAGTAATTTATTTGAGAAGGTAGTGAGGTGGTTGAATTGGAGGCTGACTTTTAAAAACTGGTTTTTACATATATATAGCAAAAGGGGAATGACTTACTCTTCTACCCCATGAAGATTCCTTTGCTGTTTGAGATTTCTGTGTCCGTAATTCATTTATCCCATCTATCCACCTGTCTCAATATTTTTTGTAAATCTGCTGTGTGCCATGATGTTCTGAGAGCCAAAATGGATAAAACCAATCTCCACCCTCAAGCAGTTTGTAGTCTGGTGGAAAGACAGAATTATAAATCCTGTAATTGAAAAATTTTATGTGTAGAGAGAGAGTTTTTAAGTTAAGACTGCTTTTGTTGTGAAATATAAAATGCATGCAGAACAGTGCATAAAACATATGTCTGCAGTTGAACAGATAGTAATGGGATTATACTTTCTGTATTTTTATGTTTGCTTTCATTCAGCAGTTTGCTATTCATCTGAGCTGTTGCTTGTAGCATTCTTACTACTATATAGTAACCTATTTTATATTGCAGCCATACTTTGTTTATCTGTTGATGGACATCAGCATTGCTTCCAATTTGGGGCTATTGTTAATAATGATGCTCAGAGTGCCCTTGGTTATGTATCTTGATATATGTGTACATAAACTAGAAATATATACCTAGGAATCTTTGGGTCATAGAGAATATCTGTTCTTTAGCTTTGCCAGATAAGACAACATATTGTTCTAATTCATTATTCCAGTGTAAAAAGGCTTTTCAAGGGCTTTTCACATTGGTGATTTATAAAAGGTCATATATTTTCTCACGGAATTTGGTTTCTTATGAGAATATGGTGGGAATAGTTATATGTAGCTAACATGTAGTTGGAGTGTCCGTTCTACCCAATTTAGATTGGCAGGAAGATGCTTGAAATGCCACATCATCACTTATTAGTTTACTCTGCAAATTGAAACAGTCTGATAAATCAGGAATGGGAATATGGAAAAGATCTTTGAGATTGGAAACTGTGCCACAGTTTTATTTAATGCTAGGAAGAAAAGGGGGGGGGGACTGGATACAAAAAGCTTAGTGGTTTTAAAATGTTGAACTCACATTTTGAAGTGTAATTCTATTTTAATTTCTTTTCTAATGGAAGAAGAAAGATGACTGATTTGGTAGGGTAATCTTTTTGGAAAAATTGACAACTCTTTGGCATAAGGCCCAGATTTCTTTTCAGATTTTGTGTGAAATAGAAAAGTGGCAGTCTATTAGGAGCTATCCATTGGTGTTTAAAAAAAAAAAAAAAAAAAAAAAAGAAGATACTGTTGAACTTCAGGATAAAGTACTAACGCTTCATGTAGTAGGGGAATTGGAGGTAGTGGATATTTCACATAGTCAACTTCTCTTAGCTTCACAGGCAGGAGAAATAATGTCATGAATATTAGAATAATTAGCAGGGCACTCAGAATACCAGGGGCATTTAACTTACTTTTTCTTGGCTTCCAAATTCATAAAAAATATGAAAGATTTTTAAAAACTGCTTTTTTGAGACTTTTCCCCACTGGTCTGAGAACTGAATTTACAGGGTGCTTGCCGTTTTCTTTTGCCATCTAAAACATCCCTGAGCATGAATGTTTGGGGTGTTCAGGCCCAAAGCTATGTTGGTTGAGTGAATGGGAAATTTTCTGTTTTATTCATTTCAATTCAGTGAACATTTAGTGCATGCCAGCCATGTGCCTGGTCCTCCTAGATACTAGGAACACAAAGATGAATAAAACATCTCATAGTCCAATGGAACAGGCGGGCATCTAAAACAATTCACTACAGCATTGTGTCTAAGGGATATAATAACAGTCTGCATAAGCACTTTGGTGCACAAAGGAGAGAGTACGTTTTTGTGTATAGGGGGCTGGTGAGGTTTGGCCTTTCACTGTGTTGAGGGATGGATTTGAAATAGATCACACAGGTGACAGGGACTTAGAGAAGAGAAGGGGTCTATTTGGTAGAGAAAATTGCATGAGCTAATGGGTTTATATTCGTTTAGATTATAGATAATCTATAGGAAATTATATTATGTGTAAAAGTTAAAATGTCATGGTAGTTTAGGCAGTTCAAATTGAACTGAATTTGATAGCCTTTCCTTTTTTTATTAATCACCTGAATGCACATTACTTCTCTCAGCCAGAGTTTGGTAATATACAGAGTCAAGTTGGGCCCTTCCTGAATGTGAGGGTAGCTTTAGGGTGAGACTCTAGTCATTCATCGTTCATCTTTCAGAGCTACTTATTAAATGATCAGTTCAGGAGTATCTAAGGAGAACCTTAATAAACATGGTCTTTGCTTTTTTTGGGCATTGATTTTTGTCCCCCAACCTCTGCAGCTGTAAAAAAAAAAAAAATTAAACCTATACATTTGAATATTATTATAAGAGAGAAATACAGTAGTGGCAGACATTACCATAAAAATGATCTCGTCAACCTCCTACATTTATATGTAGGAAACTAAGGCCTAATTGATTAAATGACTTGTCCAAAGTCACACAATCATCTGCAGTCTGGGGCTGGATGGGGATAAAATGGTATAAGGATTCGGTTGTCTAACTGCCCAGGCTCAGGTTTCTTAATGTAGTTAAGACTCATGCTTTCGTATGCCCAGGGTTTGAGTGTGTCACAGGCCAGGCTTCCTATATTTATGTAGTTATGGTTTAGAAAACTTAACCTTTTTTTTGTTGGAGGCAACATGGTATAATAGCACATTGACATCCTAGATCTAGACCTGAGTTTCCCTCTCCCTGTCTATAAAAAGTGGAAAAATAATGTGTTTTATTGAGTTGTGCTTCACTGTAATTTAGAAAGTTAATTTTTATTTTACTAAATCCCACAGTATTCTAGTAAATGATAGTGTATGTGATCATAAAATTTTTCTGTTTGGGGGAGAGGAGAGGATAGTGGTGTTGCTAGGCATTCTAAAAAATTATTCAAGGGATTTTCATCCTGAAACATAGTGGTCCTAATCCGATGCATGTAGAGATAATAAAATAAAAACACTGAACCACAAAATACCTGAGAGTATGATGGGAAAGTTTTTTGCTACGTAGAAGTCAAAATTAAGCATATTTTAGGAATGAAGAGGAAAGATAAGGCCATAGCTGGGTGTGGAAATTAAGACTAGCTTTGACTAGAAACAGTAAAGTAGTCTGAGAGAATCACAGGGCCAGGAGGAAGAGAGTGATGGTGGTATACACCAGATTTTGACATTGTTTACTTGACATGCCACTTGTATGGGGGAACATTTGGGGATACCTCACAAGATGGTAGCAGTATCATCAGCCTGATTTGATGTAACCAAATCATCTCCTTTCCCCCTTTAATACCCCTGGGGCATCCAGTAAAATTGCTGTTTGGTATTTACATATAAGAATGTTGACTGATGGTATTTTGTGTAGTCCTGGGTTAGTCATAATGATGGAGTAGTGCGGTAATTTAGAATATAGTGCTGAATCAGTAGGGTGTATGCCTTCTCTTTTTTATAGTCACGTTGGTTTCTTATTTTAATTCTCTCAAGTTGAGTTTAGTGAGAGAAAACCATTTATTTTTATTTGAGTTCTAGGCTCAGTTTTTTGCTTAAACAGGTCACACATTGACCTCCATGTTTAAGATTCTGGAAGATGTATAATAAAGTATTCTTTGCTAGGATTATACAACTTTATAGCAATCTGTTTTTAAAATTTTACTTCTTTGGGTTGCCAGAGATTTAATCCCTTTTATTATTTATTTATTTATTTTATTTTATTTTTTAGAGACAAAGTCTTGACCATGCTGCTCAGGCTGGCCTCAATTTCTGGGCTCAAGCTCACCTGCTGCAGCCTCCTGAGTGGCTGGGACTACAGGCTTGTGCCACTGTGCGTGGCAGTACTTTTTTGATTGTTAACAGGTGACATTTGAATTAGTCCATATATGCTAGCTTATAATTTTCCTCTGGTCAAGTTGTATCATTTAACTCCTCAAAAGGTGTTTAGTAGTTTGGTTCTACTGGGATTTGCTATAATAGTTTCAGAAGTCACATGTCCAGCATTGATGGTAGTGACAGTGTACTGTAATACTGACTGTAGAAAGCTTCATAAGGGACTCACTCCAGTCCTTTCCTACTCTTTTTTTCTTTGTTTGTTCCTGTTAGGGCAGGAACAGGGTTGAAGCAGATGGAAAGGTGGTTTGAGTGAGACACATGTTCCTGATTGATCCATCTCCAGGTGTGATCAGGCAGTAGTTAAAAAGGAAGGTTGACTGGAAGCATAAATAATGAGTCACCTCACTGCCAGCTTAATCAGAAAGACACACAGAGATGGGATGAGGTGCTGAACAGTTTGGACTGACCCTGCTAAACCCAGTACCTCAGTGAAATGAAAGAACCGTTTCCTTTTTATTTTATTTTTTTAAATCTCAGTTTAATGTGAGGGTACAAACAACTATAGATTACAATGTTTGCATTTGTTAGGTAGAGTCCCTCTTGTAGTTGTGTCCTGGACCCAAGAAGTGTGCCATACACCCTTACATTGTGCCCACTCTCGTTCCCCCTCCCTGTGTTCCATGTGGATGTGCACTGTCCCCCTTGTCCCTCTTCCCCCTTAGTAGAAACTGTGACTATCAAAGCAGTGCAGGAGTCTCTTGAGCCTTTGGACATCCTCAGTCCCTTTTTCTGGTCTGTTTTTGTTTCTCCCCTAATGAGTGGATTATCTTTTCCACTCATTTTGTCCCCCAACTATAGTTGGGAAGGTGGGAGGAAGAATGGTGATTTGTTCAAATTCTTCTTTGCCTCATACTTGAAATGGGTATTGCCTAAGGCAGTGAAAATGAGTGTCTGTGGGTGTTTTAATAGTGACTCATCAGCCTTCCCATTCTGCTGGGAAAGGGAAGGGCAGGGACCAAATGGTAGTGCATTCATGTACTCTCGGCTTTAAATGATTTCTCATTTGTGGGATCTGTTAAAAAAAAGTAATAATTGCTGTAACAACTATACCAACTAAGGGCTGCTAAAAAGTATATACTCCACTGAATTACTGAATTGCCACATTACCACATTTTCCCTAAAGCGGGTTAGTAAGTCTTCTGATAGGAGGTAGGCTAGTCACAGGGTGATTTTTAAAACATCACTTCCTGGTGGTGAATGGTTACACTTCAGTGAACTGTGAATGCTTCATCTATATAATCAGTTGATTATCATTGTTGTTACTAAATATTTACAGGACTCCCAATCAGTAAGCTATATACATAGCAAAGACTATTATCTCTGTGACTAAGCAGAGTAATTTATGAAGGTAAAGCTTGGGGTAGGGATAAGCCTACACTCAAGGGAGAAAGAAATGAGCACAGCTAAGAGGAACCCGAGGAACATTTGCCGTGGTCATTTTGGGAATACTTGAGTAGTCAAGTGTATTTCTTAGGGCTATCTGTAATTTTATGTTATTCAATTGAGGTTTATTTATTTAAAGATAACATCGTTCCAAGAAGTCTGTTTCCAGAGTCTATAGTTTGAAGCTCCTGTTACCTTAAAAGTATGTCCTGACTCCTGAAGATTGACCGCCTGGCTAGTGTGGTAGTTGTCATTATGATCAATAAAGACTGCTTTGATTTATGAGTGATTTATTCTGCTTACAACTGCACAGAAGAGGCAGTGGTTTATGTTTTGGCTCCTGTTCAGCCAGGAGAACTTGAGCTTCCTTAGACCTTTCAGAAAGCCTGACTAGGATGCTGGCATCATAGCAGGAATGTTTTAGTTGGATTCAGGAAGTCAGGGTATAAATGTCAGAGTAATTTAGATTGACAGAATAACTAGAGTATTTGTTTTTAAAATCCAAATTGTGCTTTTAATAATTATCATACTTAAATACATTATTTAGAAGTTTGTTATTCATATTTTAAGAGGCCTGTAGGAAGTAGTAAAATCTTTTATGAGTTTTAATTTTTTTTAATTTCTTCAGTAGCCTTTATTCCCCAATTTTATAGTTTTTCAAAACACTAATTTCCCAATGGAGTATGAATTCCCCCCATGAAAGGAAAGATAGCTTTAAGCTTTACTTTTATCCCCCCTGGGTGATTGAAATTTTTTCTCTGAAATTAGAATTTGACTGGCAATCATCAGGTGAATGATTATCTTCTTGCAGAATGAAGTATTTCTCAATGAGCAAGGATTTAGGAAACCTAGAGTGAGTTAACTTCTGTTTAATGCTAACCAAAGTTAGTACTTTATAAGAATAATTTTGATGTCTTGTAGCTCAGTCTTATCATAATGATCAATTGTAGCCAATCAGCTTTCTTGAGAAAGAAAGCTTAACTTATACTTAAGTGAGTTTGAAGCCAAAGGCTACTTTATTGTTTTGTATTAAGGGCAAACCTACTGGTTTAATTATTATTGATCATGGAGATACTTAAAAAGTTATAGCAAACACCCTTACCTTGATGTTTTAATGCATTTTTATACCCATATGCGATAACTAACCTTTATAGTTACTCTATAAATGTTAAAAAATCCTAATATTTAATATTAAATTTTGAAGGCTTTTGATGAATAACTTCTGAAGGCTTTTGAAAATGAAATGCACAAACTACTTTAAAATCTGAAGACATTTTACTTTGAGTACTGAGTTACCTTTGGTCTATAATGAATGCAAGGCAGAATTATGTGAGGCAGTTCAAATGAATTTCTCTTTGTTATCTTTCCCAACATACACAAATTCACAAACTTCTTGTTTTTGTGGAGGAAAAATACTTTATTCTAGGATGAGAGTAAAGAAAGGGAAATGGTTCTTCCCTTTAAACAGGAGAGGGCAGATTTCCCAATTTGCTATAACTTCATTAATGAGTTAAGCTTGCTTTAAGTCACAGACTCTGAATGGATGTGCCACACTTTCTGTAGTGGTTTTTAGAAATGTCTATTATCTACATTCATTCAAGAAAGGTAAGTGTAAACTTTTTAGTTTGAAGTGATTTTTATTTGGCAGGATGTGCTATATATTAAAAGTGAACTGCCTCCCTTTTCCTTTTAATAATTAAAAAAAAATATAAATCAATATGTTTGTGGATTATAAAGCAAAATGATGATAAAAGGAACACTTATGTACCCTCTTCACCTTAAAAATAGAATCCTGATTACCATAGTTATTATTAAATATTTGGAAGGGAAATACTTCGAGGCTATATAAATACTATTTTCTTTAAGGCTTCACCCACTAATTTTATTATTTATCAGTATATCTTCTCCGCAGTAGTTATTGCTATGGTGTCCTTTATTTATTTGTTTGACGAAGTCTACCTCTAGAGCCTGCTACAGTGCAGATGGCATCATCTTAGCTCACAGCAGCCTCAGCTCAGGCAACCCTGAACAGCTTTGACTTCCAGAGTAGTTGGGACTGCAGGTGCTTGCCACCACACCTGGTTAATTTTTCTGTTTTTTTGTAGAGACAGAATCTTGCTTTTGCTCAGACAGATGTCTACCTTGTGGCCTCAAGCAGTCCTCCTGCCTCCACCTCCCAGAGTGCTAGGATAATAGCTGTGAGCCACTGAGCTTGGCCTACTATTGTGGTCTGATGATGATTTTTCTTTCCCTCATTCCTTCTACATTAATTAATTGGGATTCTTCTTTAAGGAAGCTGTGTCCCTTCTCCCTCATTTATTTATTTACTCAATACTTTATATGAATATAGACCCATAGATAATTATTTTTTTCTTCGAGTTATAATCCAGTACTGTCATTATTTATTTTGTTGCTCAAATATTTGCAGGGCCATCAGGGGTTGTTGCAGGTTGGGACAGTTCCCTAAGAATTTTTAAGCACTTCCTTTCTGACAGTATTAGACTTTCCAGGCTCATTTTGTATTTTCTTTGTCCTAGCCTTGGAACCAGCCATTTCTCCAAGGAGCCTTAGTTCCTTTCATTGGTGAATGGTATTTAGTAACCAAGACCTGGGCATGTTTGTTTTTTAAATACAGCTTTGTCTTGGGGAAAAAAATGTATAACTTTCTTATGTTAGGCTTAAACAATTTTTCCTCAAAGCCATTTTTTTCCTGAGAGAAAAGTGAAATTCGTATGGTGACAGATAGGAAAATTAGTTTTCTTTCTTGTTAATATAGCCGGTAGTGAATAAAGACATGTACTACATCGTATGTTTCTAGTAATGAAAAGTAACGTTAGATTTTACCTTTTCAAGTTCATGGCACTTTATGGAAAACCTGAAAAACAGTATTTTTTTCTCTAATAATTATTTTCTATCTGGGATACAATTGAGAACAATGAATCAAGGACAAAGGAAGGGCTTGTGAAGCTGCCAAGCTAAATTCACCAATACCCCCACACTAGAGCTCAAGTCTTAACTGAGACGGAAATCTCAGATCTGTACCCAGACCTCTTTTACTCTTATACACAGCTCTAAAAACTAAGGTTATCTAGTGTCCAAACTCCTGCAAGATTTAAACCAGCATTCTAGAAGTCTCAGAGGGAATCCATCTACCAAGCAAAATGTCCACAATGAGAAAGGGCACCTGACTTCTATAAGAAAGGGGAGAGAAAGAGAGCAGAGACCAGGCGTTTAGGTGGCAGGGAAGGGGCAGAGCTGAGGACAGGGCCAGTAACCCAGCTGAGCGAGTGTGAAGGTATTACTGGGAGGACCTCATATGAGAAATGTATTCATATTGATAACCTTGAGCCATCAAAATAACTGTTTTTGTTTTTGTTTTTTTTCTTTTTCTTTGCAGTTTTTGGCCGGGTCTGGGTTTGAACCCTCCACCTCTGGCATATGGGGCCGGCGCCCTACTCCTTTTGAGCCACAGGCACTGCCCTTTTTTTTTTTTTTTTTTTTTTTAATACTGTTTAGGAAACTAATTTCAAAAGACTTTCATTAACCCCTGGTAAAATGAAAATGCTGGTTTCAAGAACAAACCTTCCCTTAGTTTCCTTAGTTATGCATTCTGAACCTTGTGTTCTTCACAGTTATTGAGAACCAAAGTTTTTGTGTTTTTGGTACTACTGGTAAAGTCGTGAACTTCAAATTTGGATCCTCATTTAATCTCATTATGCTAGCATTGCCTTCCTTTAAGGTATAAATTTTAGATTTTCTCCTTTAAAAATTATATCATTAGCAGGGTTGTCATTGTTATATCGGGAGAACTAAATTTCACAGAAAAGATTTTATGTATCAAAGGCTTTCTCAAAAAGAAATGTGTAATTTTTATACATGTATATTTATTTAGAAAAATCAAAATTCGTTTCAGGAGGATCATCAAAGAGAATAAAGTGGGATTCCCTAGTTTCTTAGAAAATACTTTAAGGCTAATATTTTTCTGGTTAAGAGTTTTTACTTTCTTTTTTTTTAACAAAATGCTGAATTTTGATATATAAAACAAATATTTGTGAATTTGGGCTTGTCTTTTTAGTAGACCTGCAGAGCTGCCCCCAAAGATAAAAACTTTGTTTTTTGAATAACTGCAGATGTTACTACGGAATAAAGCTCTTGCAAGAACAGATTCAGCCTTTTCCAATGGATTTCCTCCTGCTGTGCATATTGTAAAGGTAACTGTGATAGCGGAGTGAAGGATAAGGGAAGGGATACAAAGGGTAAGGCAAGGTACAAAAGTGGTTAGCCCAGGTTGAAATTGTAAAAAAGAATTTGGAAGAACAAATATTAGGAGAAAAGAGAGAGAAATGAAACAAGAAACAGACCAGTGAGATACTGCTGTAGCTGTCGTTCATTGCGTCTTTCCCCCTCTTCTGTCAGATGTTACAGTCCCAGCATTTATAGGTTTCTGAAGCAGGGAGACAAATTGCTATTGGAGATTGGACCTTTTCCGTATGACTACTTTTCTACCTCAGAGAGAAGCAGCAAATTTATTTCAACCTCAAGTAGCAGAGTTTATACTCCGCCAAAGAAATTGGTTTGAACTATTATGAAACATTTGTTGAACTAATGTGTTTGATTTATAAATGCATGGCCATTTGCCTTTCCTCATAGAGCTTGAAAACTAGCCACATGGTTCAGTTCTCAGGCAGTTTTTGTTTTGTTTTGGGTTTAACTGTGAATTTTTCCTAATCATGTATTCAATACCTTTATATTTTAGGGAATTAAAGGAGCATTTACTAACAGAACAATTGTGATTGATTAAAGAAGTGGCCCAGGTATCTTTTGACTACTATCTTATGTTGAAGTACTATATTTCTGTGTGTATTTGTTTATTTTTTTTTTTTTTTTTAGTTTTATGATGGAACAGATAGTAATCCACCATTGAATCACATATATTCTGTCAGTTATTTCTCATTTCTCCCCCTTTACTTCCCATTCAAAGCCTGTTATAGAATTTTTCTTGTTTTTACCATTTGATGCTGCATATTATGTGGACTCTATTTAAATAAGTCCTTTATTAAGATTGGATAATACAGTCTTTTTGAGCTTGGATTAGTATATTTGCCTTCAAGAATATGAATACTCAGATAAGTACTCCAGGTGCCTCTCAATGACATTTGGAAATATACTGAAAGTACATTTTAAATACAATACAGTTCTTTAAAATGTCTTTAGTTCATTATAAACGAAAGAAAATTTAATTTTCACTGTACATTTTAAATGTGACTGTGTGTATTTTGGCTTCTTTTGAATTACTTAGAATCTAAAAGTTTTGGAGTTTTAGAGTTTGCAGAGAGATCTACAAGGGTGCCCTTAACCTAAATAAATGAGTAGATAACAGAGATCCTAAAACCCTGAGATACTCCACATAATTTTGTGCATTTGTGGGAGGAGCATCTATTGCTCTTTTTCAGATTCTCCAGGGATCTATGACTACTCTCTCATCTGGAAAAAGAAGGAAGGGACCACTGATGTCGTCCTTTAGTTGCCTTTTCCAGGTATGAAAATAAGGCTAAAGACTCAAGGTTAAACAGCTATTAATAATTAGGAGCAGAGCTGAGATTAAAACTCAAGTCTTTCCCAGGTCTGTTCTCATTCCATTTATACTGCCCCTCCTCAGACATATTTTGATTCTGAAATCTAAGCCAATATGTACATAATTGTTACTTAATTGGCACATTTAAAGCCATTTGGGTTTACATTTCTTGTTAAAAAAGAACAATAGTCAAAAATTTGGCACAGGGTGTCTATTGTCTACAGTAAATTTTTTTAAATTCAAAAGTTTAGCAACATAAGATCATCAATATTCAAAAATAGCTTTATTTAATAATTGTTTGATATTGAAGGGAAAATTGTGATTATCTGGGCCAATAGCTAAATGTTTCTGATTCTTCTTTGGCATTTTTATCACCAATATACAATAGAAATGCTCTTTGAGGGTAACATGGAATATGTATGTTCATTTACTTTGCTATACCTTCAGAAGAAATTTAAAAAAAGTATTCCTATATGTGTATAGTAGTATGACATACAGTATTAGTGGTTTTTCATTTGATTTTGAAAAAGTCCATTCATTTAGGGATATCATCTATAATAAGGATTTAGTTCTCAGTAACTACTTCTTCACATATGCTTCCTGGGTACAAGTCACGTGTTTTCAGTCTCTGCTCTGTTGCAGCTTCCCACAGTCTGCTATAGTATTTCAGATTTCATTTAACCTCTTGTTAAATAAAAATTTTACTGATCCGTTCACTCATTTATTCACTTAATAAATATGGAGTATGTATTTTATGCTAAACATTGTTCTAGGTACTTTTAAGTGCCTCCAGGTCTTAACAGTTCTTTTTTCATAGGGTCATGTATTTCTCTCATTGTATCATAAAATAAAATCTTAATGCAGCATTTGCACGTTAGACTCTCTCAGGTCCTGCCACAGAGATATTTGAGTGTTGCCACTCAAGTTTCAAGGATTTGGATATAAAATATTGTTAACACTTGTATCAACCATGTGGATAAAGAGTGTATGGTATTTTGTTTAATCAAGTGTTAATTCATATTTCTGGTTGAGAATATGCCAGATGAACTTTAGACTATAGTTGCAAAGAACTACATTGGTGTTCATTGCAAAGCACAACAATGGTGTATTTTCTTTTGTATTGTATTATAAGAAGATTGACTTTCAACAACAGGCTTATTCTTCCCAATAAATTGGTTTTTTCATGATAGATGAGACATATTGATGATGAAGTATCTCTAGCCTTTAAGTCAATCATGTCCAGGAGAACTCCTAGAGAAAAATCACTAAAGCTTGCCAGTTGACTCATGCTGATTAATGATTTCTAAACTCTAAGTCGAGCCCATAGTCCTGTTCATCAACTCTACTGCTTATCATGAGCTTATTTAGTACAATTGCTTATTCTAGACCTTTGACTATGATTCTTCTTTAAAGTTCTAGTAAATCAAGTGCAGGAGGAGTTCCATTATTGTATGAGTTCTTAAAGCAGTTGCCATTTTCATGTGTTTTCTGAATCTTTGAAAGTGTGGTGCTAGATGCAACTTAATCCAAATTTATATGACCTTGGGAACCCTCTCCTCTTGTTAACACATAATAAAACACAGTTTGGGGAATGGGGTCTGTACTCTGTTTCTCTTTTAATTTTTTTAAGTTTTACATTGTATTGGGTATTATCTCTTATTTCTGAATTCAATTCCAATCTGACTTTTTAACGCAAAACTGTTTAATAATCCAGTGAGTTCTCAGAACTAGAATCCTGTGTCATTCATGGAGGTTTCCCTGGAGACTTGTATATTTCCTCTTACCAAGTAGGGGATTAGGGAAGTGGTTGTTGAGTGGTGTGGCCACTCATATTCACAGCGTATAATGGATAGTGTGAGAAAGAATTCATCCTTTTAGGTGGGCAGGCAGGCAAGATGATCTATTGGTTTTATTCTATTTTTAAATGGGGTTTCTTTTATGTTTCTATATTATTATATATTTTATGTTTAACATATCCAAATCTTACCTACATTTATGTAATGGAATTTTTTTTATACACTTGGAAATTTAATCAGCTATGTAGAATATAACAAAAAGATAAAATGCCCTAAGAATCTCAGTTTTAGGCAGATTGGTAAAAAATTATGTAGATGAAAACTAAATGTTTACTTGTTTTCATACTGAATTTAAAAGCTTTAAAAAATTTCCTCTAATGCCAGTGACATAAATGTGGTTTCAATTAGCAGTATTTATTCTTTGTTTCTTTCCTTTTCTGAGCCAAAGCTCCCAGGTCATTCAACCCTGTGGAGTAGCCAGGGCAGGTCAAAAGTCTTATTGGTTAGATGAGTGAGTATGTCAACTGCCGTCCCCATCTTCTCATGAGTGGCTCTCCATTACTTCCATAATTTCTTAGAACTCATCTAACACATATATTCCTTATTTAATAAATGAGAAAAGAAGAGGGAACAAGAATAGATATTAAGTAATTTGCCCATAGGGCTAAAATTAGATAATGGCTGAAATTGGCACCAAGAGCCCAGTTTCTCTGTGCCTTGTGTTTGAATTGTGTAGCCCCCTTCTTTTTTTAAGACTGTGGCACCCAGAGGGTAAGGAGAGGCTTGGCGCATCCTCTTGCCATAGTAGGCTGGACCAGTCAGGAAGGTAAAGCTGCATTGATGACCATCAGTGTTTGTACTAGGGGTGTCCTAAATAATCAGGTTCTGAGAATATGTGCTGGAAGTTATTTATGTGTCAAATTCTTTACTAAGGAAGACTTAGAGCACATTTGTCAATGTTCATGAAAGCACTTTTTCTTTTCTTACACAGTATGTGTTCATTGTAGAAATTTTAGGACAAAAACACTTCCCCCACATCAACTAAAACAAGGAAAATAAAAAATCATTTGTAATTGCACTGCTCTAAGTTATAGGTGGGAATGACATAGTAAATTTTATTTACATTTTGAATAGATGGAGCCGTGTCTTTGATTATCACTAATGTACTTAAAAAAACAGTGTACCATTTAGTTAAGGTATAATAAGTACACCTGCCTCCCTGCTCCTGAAGGGCATATACGCAGGCCAGGGAGGATTTTCTTCTCAGCTTGATCTTCACAGTCAGGAAAATCGAAATAACTTAGGGCCCTGCCTGGAGTGTGTTGGGCAGGTCCCCTTACTGTTGCATCCAACCTTAAGTTAGTCTTTAGCTCAGTGATGAGTAGGACGTGAGCCATGAAAATAATTTTACATACCTTGTGTGGAAGGTGAACCTCAGGGATAAAAAGGATATTGTATATTTTAGTAGAGTGATTTTCAAAGTGAAGAATGAAAACCTGTCTTACTTAAACTAAAAGTTATTTTGAAGCAAAACTAAGTCTTCTAAATCTCCTTCTTTTTTCTGTTGGGAAGCAAATCACATTTTTAAAATGTGCTATGCAAAGTAGGAACAAAAGAAAAAATGATAGCAGTTCCATTAATTTTAATATATTAGAATATAGATTAGTACAACAACAAACTCTTGTCCGTTATTGTAATAGAATGCCAGCGTGCTCTTGGGAGCTTGGCATTTCCAGCAGCATGTGCATGAACGCTAACAGGCTAGGGTTTTAGCACATGGTAAATGCCAGGCTTCCCAGAGCTTGTGCCATTTCTATTACAATGAAGATGACAGCAGGCATTCTGTAAAAGGAATCGCAGTGGTGGTTTACGTTATAGACAGCTCTCGTCCTTGTAGCAACCCTGCAAGTTAGGTACTATTAGCCCTTTCATAGATGAAAAAAATCAAGGCAAAGGCTAAATTACTTTTTAAACGTCATTTAACTGAGGTAGTGATGGAGCTTGAAGGAAGACTGATCTTGTTTTAGAAGGTTCCTTCTCCACTGTGTGCTATCCTGCATTCTATTGGCTGCCGACTTCCTTATGTAGGGTACAATTTGCCTCAAGCAAAAATGTGGTAATAAAATAATTGCCAGGTTTTTATTTTTATTAATTGTTTCCGATACACCCCAAACCATCCATTTTGAGGAATCCCAGGAATGTTGTAAAACAATCTCTTTGCAAAAATAATTACTCTCTGATTAACCATTTAACAATCTTTTAGATTTTTTTAATGAAGGTTTTACTTTAAATAAGATGGTATAGCTATAAGTATTAACAATTTGATAGGGATAGTTTTTGTTACTATAAAATATTATTTTTATCTTTGTAATGCTTAGAGCAATTTAATATCCCGCACATGACTTTTTAGAATAAGCACATTTAGGTAGTAAGCTAGAAATTTTATACATACATTTTCTTATCTTCCAAGTTACATATTCTTCTATTCCTTTTAATGTGTTTACTTAAAAATATTTTGATTAGAAAAGCTTTGTTAATTCTAATTATCTAGGTCATTGGTTCACAGACTGTGGTTTCTGAATCCCTAGTATCAGCGTCACCTGGGATGAATCAGAAACTGTACCTGGGAGACCAAGCAATCTGTGTTATAAGCCCTCCAGGTGATTCTGATGCATATTTCGGTTTGAGAACCACCAGTCTATACGTTCCATATGCTAAGAGTGTTTGTGTGTTTCATCTTAACAAATTCATTTTGAGTTCCTCCTCCCGATAGTCTGCCACAGACCCCTGCTATCGCTGAGCTTCCACTTTAATTGTATTTTAAGGGAGGAGTGGACTCTTAGAGATAGACTAAAGTACCCTGGGTTTAGGGCCAGAGCATTTAGTTACTTGTGACTTTTACAATGCAGGATGGGCATTGCTTGGGGGAACCCCTTGAGTTCCACTAGATACACTTTCAGGGGCCTGGATTGTTCAGAGAGCTGTGCTGGATCCTTTAGCTTACAGAGATGTCTACTTTGCAGGATGGTTGTGAGAATTAAGTGGTTTAGAGCCTGGGCCTGGAACAAGGCATTAGCAATAGTTAGGACCAAAATGTGGGGGCTCATATTAGGGTGAGGATTCAGGCTCCAGAGTGTGGTAGAAGATTGACTACTGAGGCCTGCGTCCTGCCTTTGCAGGTCTGCCCACACTTTCTACCTCTTGGTTCTGTTTAGTAAACATAACTCTTCTCCAGTTTCCCCTTCACCACTGCTCCTAAAGCTAGCAACCAAGCACTTCCCAAGGTTGTTTTGCTGAGAGCAACAACAGGAAATAAATAGGTAAAAGGATCTTTTGTCACTTTTTCATTTAGACCTGGGCCCTGGGAGGCAAGGCAAAGGTGTATAGAAATTTGGACACCAAAGGGCTCTGATAAACTTCATCTGCACTTCAGAAGTGAGATGCCCCCACTTAAAGTGAAGGGGAAAGGAGGGAGCACTGAACTGCACAGACACAAGGGGGTGGGACAGTGGGATGCTATGGGCTGCAAGTTAAGAGGGTTAAAGGGCACAGGGCAGTGCTGGCCTTTAAGACGAGGGGAGGGCCAGAGCTGCTTTGCTTATATTAGGAAAGGTTGGTATCAGAAAAAGCAGCTTAAATTTAGAAGAATGGGCCAAATAATTTATATTCCTAAGCATTTTGTGAGATGAAAACAAGTCAAATTTTTTTTCCACACTTTTTAGCGAACACTGACTTGTAGAGAAGAGGAAGAAAACAAATTTTTTATTACCTCCTCTCTCCAGATCCAGAGTCTGAGGCTTGGGCAATGATTCTTTCCCTCAACCGTGCATGTTACAATACACATACATGGGAGGAAAATTAGTCGATGGTGATGGGGGAGGGGGAGCCCTTATGTCCTTCAGGATTTGGGATGACATGGAGTGATGACTTTTTTTTTATTAATCAGATGCTTTGCCCTTAAACTAAGGCTGCAACTAGATATCCATTGCAGATAGTCAAATTAGTAGATAAGTGTCCTATTTTCAAAGTTAATTTTAGATTATCTACTGCACTAATGCTGCTTATATCCAACACAGGTATTCTGATCATATGGAACCTTGTGTGAAATAGTGTAAGAATCTACATTAACTAGAAGCAAAACTGATACTGAACAGAATGCCGCTGGGAACTTGTGCTCGGGCCCATCCAATGTATGCTCCGTAAATTTTTATGTTGTTTATATGGTGTGCTGTGGTTTACAGTCTGGCCTTTGCATTAATTTGCCATTGTCTTTCTCTCAAATATTAATGAAGTGTGGGAATGATTCTATTCCAAATAGGCTTTTTTAAAGGTGGACTTAAAGCTTTTCCTTTAAAATAAATCTTTCCAAAAGATGGAAACCACTTCATTAGTGATTGCTGGCAAAATCTCCTAATGTCTTTCTATAAGCTGTTTAAGCTTAGTATTAGAAATTAGAGCTAGAAGATTTAATTAGCCAGTTCACAGGATGCAGTCTCTTTAATTTAGGATTTCCTTTTGAGAAAATTATGAAGTTGAAAAAGGAATATTATATTTCAGACAACTTGGCTTCAAATGGCCTTTATTGCCTCCATCTTGGGCCCTTACATTATCTGTAGTGCTGATGTGGAAGTTGTGTATGATTTGAATTAAAAATTTTTGTTCTTAACATTGACCCTTGCAATGTGTGGGATGTTGGATTGTGTGCAGTAGTTTTCAGAGTTAGGAAAGGTAAAAGGTAGAGTTTTTGGGGCAATGATTAACTTATATATTTTACCAGGGCCAAATAATCAAGCATTAGTTACTATACATTTAGCCAAAATAGTGGGTTTAGTTAACCAATGAATACGTTGTCACGAGAGTGTTAAATGTTAACACTTTTGCATTTTTAGACTTGGCTTTAAAAAATTACAGAAAAACCTCTCACAGCCCTTGCCACCCTTTCAGCCATAACATTACATTGCCTTGGTTTCTGCGTTTAATTTCCCTGAGGGTTCTTTTTATTTAGGAAAAGGGTGAAAGATGTATTTGTGTAAGCACTACACCAGTGCTTCTGTTAAATTCTCTTTCAACAAAGAATATGTTACTTGACGGCCTCATGCACAGAGCGCATATTTTTCTGAAAAGAATGTGCCATGAAAGCAATGGTTTTTACTGTGCATGTTTATTTCATGTCTGCCAGTTTATTTTAGCTTAGAAATTTTTTAATGCTTTGAGTTTATAACCATATTTTAGTTAACTGAGCACATATACATATATGCACAAAATGGCCAACCTTTAGAAATTCTTTGTGTATTTTAGAGAAGTTTTCTCTCCAGTCTGATAGCATCGGTCTCTTTGTTTCCTTTAAAATTCAACCAAAATTTAACCTAAGATATGAAAAATAAAAATCCCAAGAAAAGCTTAATTTGGAATATTAGTGAAGAATTAAATATTTGCTTCCTAGAAACCTTAATCTTTGTTAATGTGAAATTAATGTAGATGATTTGAATCTTGTTCACTTGTGAGAAATTTGCTCCTTCAGTGTAAAGGAGGTCAGTGTTGAGTCTTATTAACTATTGGCCTACTATAATTCCACCTGCAAATAATGCCATGTCAAAGACAATTGAGAGTCTGTCTTGGCAGTGCATTGTAATAGCAGCTCTTCACCCTTTTTCTGGTCTCTCTTAGTAAAGGAGCATCCCAAAGCACTTTGATTTATGAGGATTATATCCATTGACTGATATTTACTGTGTATGAAATGAAAACTAAGAAAAAAATCAAATATGTTGGCTCGGCGCCTGTTGCTCAGCAGCTAGGGCGCCGGCCACATGCACTGTGGCCAGGGGTTTGAACCCGGCCTGGGCCTGCTAAACAGCAATGATAACTACAACAACAGCAACAAAAATAGCTGGGCATTGTGGCTGGTGCCTGTGGCGGGCGCCTGTAGTCCCTGTGACTGGGAGGCTGAGGCAAGAGAATCACTTAAGCCCAAGAGTTTGAGGTTGGTGTGAGCTGTGACGCCACGCACGCTTACTGAGGGCAACATAGTGAGACTCTGTCTTAAATAAATAAATAAAAAAAATATATGTTTATTAAATAACAACAATAAATTCATGCTAACATAAATAATATACCTCTATGAACAAAACAAGTATAGTCCCCCAAATAAAAAAAGTTAGTGAAAAGAGTGATATTGTTTTACATTTTTTGCAAATTTCCTTTAATGTCTATCTTAATTGAAGAGGGCTGGCTTTTCCTGTCTCTGTTTTTGGTTTGTTACAGTATCACACATCAAGTGGCCTTTGGAAAACTAAATGTACACTCATGAAAGAGATTTTAAAGGGTCAATGTCTAGATAGAATTATGAAAAAAATTTTATCTTGTAGACTCTCTGAAAGGCACCTGGGTTAGGGTCTCAGGACCATACTTTGAGAATCATTGCATTATAACATTTTAGAAATATATATGATTATTAAGAAAATCTCTTTCCTAATATTTTCTACATTCTATGTGTGTGAAAGTAATATTCTTTCGCAAAATTAACTACTTGTGAGTTGGCAGAACTTAATCAGAAAATGGGGAAAGACAACTGGGTTAGTCGAAAAGTGTAAATAACTGAAGTGTTTTTGTTTTGCCATCAAATAGCAGTGATTCATTCTTGTAGTGTTGCCCTCAAACATTCTCAGCACACCGTCTCAGGACTTAGACCTCTTGCACTCAAGATTCCAGGGGCTGAGAAAAAGAAAGTGTTACAGATGGAAGGGAATGTGTTGGACACCCTCCCTTGTTTCTCCAGCTGAGAAGGGAAGGAAAGGGAAATAAAATTTAATGAGCACTTTTACTATGTGCTAGATGCTTTACGTATGTTATTTCATTTTAATTCCCAAAACAACCCTAGGAGGTATTTCTAGCCACCTTTTGCGCACAAATAAGTCAGATTCAGAGAGGTTAAATTTTTAACATGTGCAAGGCACACAGCATTCAAGTGGCAGAACCTGACCTGACTGTAGGACGCCCCCAGGACTTGGTTTCAATTTTGTGATTCTTCAGTTCGAGTGATTCTTCAGATTGAGAATGTGGATACTAACATTTTACTGGGTTCTGTGACAGCATCATGATAAAACAATTTGTGAGGTTTGCTCTTGTGGGATTAATTGTCTTTCATAGATTATATTTTATAAAGTGAAATAAGTATTTTTTAAGAAAAGGTTTTATGATTTCTTCAGTTTTAATCCTGTAGTTAATTATCCGTGTTTTACTCCTGAGTGGGGATTGTCCCTTTTTGTTTGCGTAGTTCTGTTACACAGCTACCTGTCCCAGAAGATTCTCCATTTGTGGTCCTTAAACAGGTGGTTATCATAATTTGTCAGCACTCCAGAAAGGCAAAATTCTTTCTCAGGAACACTGGTTTTGTTTTGAAACACGACCTAAGAGATAAGACCAGCTAGGGGATAGGGGTGGTGCGGGCGTGTGTGTGTGTGTGTGTGTGTGTGTGTGTGTGTGTGTGTGATGTCTTACAACCTTCTTTGTATTGTTGGGGGCGGAGTATTCTCCTTGCTTTTCTTGTAGGTGCTCTGATATGACTAGGACCCACAGAAAGTGAGTTGGTGGAATTTCCAAGAAGGTTTCTGAAATTGGAGGGTCCACAGTACACCACTGTACAGTCCTGAAGTAAGGCCTGGTGGAATGGTTACATAGGGACTCAGTATTGTTTCGTCTTAGAAAGTAATACACATGTGCCAGCTGCCTGTTGTGTGTGTATGTAATTTTCCTGTGTTGAAGGTAAAGTCTCTCACCTCTAGCATTCCCACCTAAAAGTAAGGGGAAGTCCCTTCCCCACAAAACAAATAGGCCTCTGAGTATTAAGTAGCTGCCACAAAGCTAATCGAATTAGAGATGCAGATGACCTGAGAGCAGAGAAATTTCAGCAGGAAAGGCTGGCAGTGTAGGAGCGAAGTTATCTGGTAGTGGACAAAAGTAACAGAAAGAGCCTACTTTAAAAATACTACCACTTAGGGCCTGCTTTTCCTAGCTCACTTGGTTACACCCTAAATGATCAGCTGATTAGGGTGGAGGGGTAGAATTCACATCATTATTTCAGTCAAAAATGGTTGGAATTTGTAAAGGAGTGTGGGTACTTGAAAGATAATTTAGAGTTACTTGGAAAATGAACATTCATGAAATACCTTAATCTTTGCTGATATCAGGTTAATGAAGTGTTGCTCTGTTAGACATATCTGTATTCATTTGTGTCCTCACATATCTCTTGGAATAAGATGTTTTGGCAGTCCCAATATTTTATAGTTTGCTTTGTAAACATCCTTACAAGAATAGTAAGTGTTCACTAATAAAATTAGAGACTATGTGGAATTTTCTCCCGGCATATTATATGATATCAGGATTCAATATACTCTATTTTTTTCTGACTCATACAGCATAACTCACATGAATAAAGGAGGTCAATTTTGCAAAAACTAAGGGCTTCATCGGTTTTCATAAGGGCCTCTTTTTTGATAGTTAAATGAGTCTTTTGAAGTACCTATTATGTAATCTCCTTTTACAATCTTTAAATACTAACTAGTCTAACTCTTTTGGATCCTAAATTGTCTTGGCTTTGCCTGTGATTAGAAGAATTCTATTGAGAGACAAAGACATTTGAGTTGGCAAGCAAGGAGAGCTATGACTTGTTAAGTGGGAAGAGATGGTAACTGTTTTCCCATTATGATAACTCCTTTCCCCGTGTAAGCATATATGTGACAGGTGGAAAACAGTTCGCCTTGAATTGAATGTACAGAATGTACTTGGGAACTTTCTGGACTCTTTCTTGTGATCCACTGATATTTCTTTGTCTTGATCTGTGCTTGTCCTGTGGACTTTTAATTGTTGTAACTTTCTAGTGCCCCTATTAGGCAAGACTGCTTTTATTCTTCATTTTAAAGATTTGCTGGGATGTTTACTTTTTCACATTACTTTTTCTTCATGGGAAAACAGACATTTAAAAATTTATTCTTTACTATGTATTCTTTCTTTAAATGTGGTTTTCCAGAAAAAAGTTCTTGTTAAAAAAAGAGGAGACTGGAATATCCATTCTGAAACAAGCATAGTATTTCAGGAAGAAAACCAAAGGTTATCTATCATGACAGTTCTCAAATTTCTTATCATAAAGCATTTATAGTGACTTGTTTTTAGGGAATGCTCTCTTTTAATTTATTCATTTGGTTAAAATTATTACAGTACTTTTCTCCTTTACACTAAGTGTTGCTCGTTATGAATTACATTACTCTGAAAGATTTTTTGTGAGTTGTGATTGTTCCGACTTTTCAGTAAGTGGGTTTGAACGCCCCATGTGTGAATCCTTGGCATCATCTGTCACTTTCAGTCTCATCTCTGCAGCTCCATGTCTCCCACAGTCTCCACAAGGTAGAGATTCTGAAGGGGATCTTGGAGGTCAGAGATGGGTGAGTTGAGCCAACATAGTGTAGAGAGTGGAAGGCTGAGAGCAGGCCCAGGGCTTCCTGTGTAGCATTCAGATTTCTGCCAGACACCTGAAATCCTGAGGTAAATCTGAGTCTTGGAGGTTGGATTCCCTTCCCATAACCTTCAGGCCACTTCATGGGTGCATCTCCGTCCCCAGCAATTCAGGATAACCTCCCTAAGCATTTAGGGAAAAGGAGTGTGGAGGGCTTGTCCTCTGGCCAAGTAGGCCAGGACTGACTGGTCGGCAGTGGTGGTGGGAGGCAGTTTTCAGTTGCCTACAGCTGTAGCTGTTGCTGTCCAGTGGTGAATGGCTGCCCGGTGGGGTGAGCATCTCATCTCTGGGCCATTATAAAAAGCAGCCAAATGGCCATTGGTCATGGAGCTTGTAGAGCACTCCTGTGTGGGTCTATGTTTAAGGTACAAGGCCTCTGAGGTCCTTTCTCCCTTAATGATTTTGTACCATGTTTTTAAGAGAGTGCGTGTGTGTCTAGCAACCTTACATTTGTACCAGCATTCCTGTGTGTGTGATGTGAAAGAAAATAATCACTGGCTGGGTGGCTCCTGTGGCTCAAAGTGGAGGGCGCCGGCCGCATATGCTGGAGGTGGCGGGTTCAAACCCAGCTCCGGCCAGAAACTGCAAAAAAAAAAAAAATAAATAAATAAAAATAATAATAATAATAATTACTGACTGACTTGGGTTGTGGTGTGTATGAGAATTTGGTGGGCTCTTCAGCTCTCTCCACAACCACTCCTCATAGAAACTGCTATACTGGGGTGTGTGTTGTGTGTGCTACTCCCTGGTCAAAGTTTGTGAAAGGAAGCCTCTCAGAGATGCAGTGTGGCGGAGCCCGCTGGTGGCTGCCTAGAATAAAGGTGGAGGGAAACGGGGGGATGGTTGTTTTTCTTGGGGGGCAGCATGAGAAGAAAGCTGAGCTGGCTGATTCTACTCTAAAAAAGAAAAGGCAAAACAAAAAACCACTGATCCCACTGATCTAGCTCATTTTTGTCTTATATACCACAGAGTCAGAGCAGAGTAATGATGGTAGCTGTGATCTAACAGCTCCCTATGTGTGTGGCAGTGGTGTGTGACAATACTCGCTCATGTGGTTGCATAAAATCATTTAGCATGTCTGTTGGATACCATTTGTTTTTACCTGTAATGGGAGTGGGGGGTTGGAGAAGTGGCCTGAATGTTTGTACTTGAAAATAAAACCCATCATATTCTTTTCTTTGCTGCTGTCAAGTTCCACACGTTTCAAAGAATTAGAGCATTTCATAGCATCTGAATGCAGAAGCTGAGCTCTCCCTTTCTTTCACATAGGTTTCCACTTGAGCGGCACAGTGACAGAACCTGCAATACAATCGGAGCCAGAAACTGTTTGCAACGTGGCCATCAGCTTTGATCGTTGCAAGATTACCTCAGTGACCTGCAGCTGTGGAAACAAGGACATATTTTATTGTGCCCATGTTGTGGCACTGTCTTTATACCGCATCCGCAAGCCAGACCAGGTCAAGCTGCATCTTCCCATTTCAGAGACCCTCTTTCAAATGAACAGAGACCAACTACAAAAGTTTGTACAGTATTTGATCACAGTGCACCACACAGAAGTTTTGCCAACTGCTCAAAAATTAGCAGATGAAATTCTTTCCCAAAATTCAGAAATCAACCAAGTTCACGGTGAGTATAGACTTTATACATTTCATCTCTGGATCTGTTTTCATTTATAAATTTAGTTCTTCTGCATGAAATGAACTAAATGTGAAATAGGTCTTTAGCATTGCTCTTAGGTAGTTGAAAGAGATTTTTAAATTTAGTTATATTAAAATATTTCTTTTAGAATTACTTCATGCTAGGTGGCAAGCCTTTTGTGCTCAGAAAAATTGCTCCTGTTAAAGCTTGACTCTTACAGCTTCCTTTACATTTAGTAAGAGTTCATTGAAAACTAGGTATTAGTTATGCAAAACACTTGTATAGTCATTTAAGTGACTTGGGTATATTCAGAATTTTCTCATTTTCTTTTAAAATTTATTTTCCAGTACAGGTGCCTCATATTAGGAAAAAAAAATATTTTTAGAAAAATATTACTACTTGTTTAGAGAGACTGTAGACGTTCTATTTTGTATAGGAAATCACAAAAGAATACTTCTTTAAAATTTTTTATACATAGAATATGTTATCTCAGTTATTTACAAACACATTTATCAAGTGTTTTATACAGTGCAAATACATCAGCTCACAAGAATGTATATACAGAGGGTGTCAAAGAAACATATACACATTTTAAGCAAGAAAATACTGTATTAAAATTTAATAACATATACTGGTAACAAAAGATGAATACAAATCATGCTAAGTACCTCTAATCGTGGAAGTTAAATGCGACCTAAGTATTACAAATTTAACATTTTTTTTCTTTCTTAGAAATATATATATATATATATTAATTATATACCTTATATTATATATAAATTTTTGGCATCCCTTGTATGTGCAACTTTTTAGAAATATACCCACCACTTATTTTCTATAGGACATTAATGAGTATAAACTATGTTGTTAAAAGTAGGTTGCTTGTGCTTTTAAAATACTGGGACATGATATTTTAAATATTTAAAAATGTGTTGAAGAAAGTAATAGTCTTGGGTGGCGCCTGTGGCTTGGTGAGTAGGGCGCTGGCCCCATATACCGAGGGTGGCAGGTTCAAACCCAGCCCTGGTCAAACTGCAACAAAAACATTACCCGGTGTTGTGGTGGATGCCTGTAGTCCCAGCTACTCGGGAGGCTGAGGCAAGAGAATCGCCTATGCCCAAGAGTTGGAGGTTGCTGTGAGCTATGACGCAGTAGCACTCTATCAAGGGCAATAAAGTAAGACTCTGTCTCTACCAAAAAAAAAAAAAGAAAGAAAAGAAAGTAATGCAGTCTTGACTGTGCAGCTCAGGGACCGAAGATTGTTACACTTCTTTAGTTATATTGATTTGGAATATAGAACAAATCATTCAGCCCTATTCTTTTAGGTTTTCTTTAAGGTCGTTAATTGATACAGCAAATAAACATGTCTAAAGAAAGAAGTTTGAGACCATTTTTTTAATAGACATGTTTTGAAAAGTAAAAAGAAACAAGTAAAATTAATTTTGATAGTATGTTTTCTTTAACTTAGTATATCCTCAATTTATTTAACATATTCATTAATAGATTTCATAATTAATATTCATAAATTTTTATTCAAGAAAAGTACTGATATTTTAATTTTTTTATATTAAGTCCGAATTCCAGTTTTATACTGTACAACTCATTTCAATTCATACTACAGCCATACTGCTTAAGTGCTCAGCAGCTGTATGTGGCCTGGGACAGCACAGCCTTGGAGTACGCAGGGTATGAGAACACCACTACTTGTCCACTCTCCTGTTGATGGGCCTTGCCTTGAATACAGCTGCTCTAAGCATTCTTTTACAAGTCTCCCGATGCTTTGAGATACTTTTAATGTGGTATTTATGTCAGAGAAAAATTCATGTATTTATATTTCTTCTAGTGCTCCCCATATCAGACTTAGCTTTATTAAAGTAGCTATCATATGGTATTTGACTTGATAGCGTCTGCCAATGTTAAATAACAAGAGTATCAGCAACTCTGCCACAGAAGTACCTTCAAGCCACCAAAAGCACATGTATTCAAGAGCTTTTCAAGTAGGCTTCTTCTCTGTCATACCATCTGTCTCAAATCTTGCAGCCTTGGGAAGATTCAGCCCAGCTAACAATCATCCCAGAGATTTCTCAGGAGCCTATTTGTGGCATCTTATTAAATTGTTTAGTGAAGGCAGAAGAATAGGATATACCATTTCTTCAAATTTTTATGCATTCTATTTTTTTTCTCTCCTAGCCCCCCCTCCCCCAGGCCAGGTCATGTAATCTATTAGGGTTACTTTGTTCTTTTGAGTTTTAGTTTAACCAAAGGCCTGCATCAATAATCAGTTGCTTATTCTGCATTGGTCTTGCTTTTTTTTAAGAATAGCGACCCAAAAAGTTCCTTATTAAAAGATTTCAAAGTCTGTTTCCATGTTGAAATGTGGAACTAATGAAGCAATGTACGTACCCTAAACTCGTATGGGAGAGCATAAACTTGTATGTTCACATGACATTTCTTTCATAGGTTCTAAAATTAAATAGAAAAGATATCTAAGGGACTATCAAGGACAGAATGCAAATCAACTTTAGACTCTTATGTAATTTTCAGATAATTTGTGTATGAAAAAGCAGCCTTCATCAGAGCAGTGAACTTGAGCAGTTTATCCCACCAGCTTTCTCTTCCCTTAATTTATCATCAGATTTGCTCCCTGCCTGGAAATGGGCCAATTACATGAGCTGCTTTCTGCCTTCCATTCTAGTTTGACAAGGGGTAAAAAAGAAGAGTTAGGAACCAGGCCATGACCTTAAGTGATGAAATGGGAAATCTGTTCCCTGGAGGGTCTTATTTTAATTGTTAGATTAATGACTTAGTAGGAGGTGGGATTAAAAATGTTTTGTAGTTGTTTGACTCTGTGGTCCCACCTGCTTCCTAAAACATTCTTTTTAAATCGTTTCTAATGCAGTGCTTGTATGGTTTTTGAGTATAATGTTTTTCTTTGAAAAAAATGTCTTGAATATGGGAAGGATTTAATTTTTCTCTAAGGAAGAGCATCACTTTTACTTTGCTAGATAAATAGAGTTAAGATATGATTTAGATTTGATTAGTTGGTATCATAAAGTGAGGTTTAGTTCGCCTTTTGGAATAATTTTTGGAACAAGGTGTAATATAATTTATAAGTGAATATAAAATATGTTGATAATTTTGTTTTTTCCATTTTCCTTGTGAACTTATAGTAATGTTCCTTAAAATTCTATTAGTTGCTTTTCCTTATTATCTTGAAATATTTTATTTTTTAAAGAATTTTGACCTGAGGAATTGAAAGCTTTCTTTCAAGTCTCATTCATGGACACTGTTTCTCACAATTTATTTGTAGGCTAGATATTGCAAATTATAATTGTGATAGCTTGTATATGAAGAAACTAGGCAGAATGGGTTACTGACCTGTTCAAGGTCATAGAGTCAATGAAGGTTGTTGGAATATAGACTTAGTCATTGTCATAGTTCAGTACTTGTCACTAGTCCTCTTACATTGCAATGTGTTTTCATAAAATTTTCCACATAATCGTAATCAGATCATAAAATTAACCACTGTATGCTAAAAATGGCTGTAAGATAGTTCATGTTAATGGCCCACCAAGGAGATTGCCAGTTGTAGCTCGGTGGGTTTTTTTTAAACAAAATTGTTTGCTCTCAGTTTTTATATTCTAATTAAAAGCTTCCATATTCTTAAAAAAGAAGGTGGTATCTTTGCTAAGTACTTACCTAGAGATTTATTGATTTCTAAGTACTAATGCAATTTTTTTTTAAAGATTTTTTTAGAGACATCCTCACTTTATTGCCCTCCATAGAGTGCTGTGGCATCACAGCTCATAGCAACCTCCAACTCCTGGGCTTAGGCGATTATCCTTCCTCAGCCTCCCGAGTAGCTGGGACTACAGGTGCCCCCCCACAATGCCTGGCCATTTTTTTGTTGCAGTTTGGCTGGGGCTGGGCTCGAACCTACCACCATCGGTATATGGCCAGCACCCTACCCACTGAGCCACTGGTGCCGCCCAGTACTAATACTATTTATTGATTTCAAAGTCTGTACTCTCTTAGTCAGCTTGATCTGTTTTTGTCTTTTATGCTTCTTGTTAAAGGAGATGTATGAAGGTTGGTAAATCGTGGTGTAGGGACAGAACATTGAACTTGAAATCTGGAGGTCTGAATCCATTGTTGTCTCTATTATGTTTTACTTGTGTGACTTTGGATGGAACTTATTATTTATTAAAATACTCAATCTTCTGTAACAGTGTTGAGGGAATTTTAAATGAGGTGTATGTGTGTAATAATAAAAAAAGGTAAATGAGCCTGCCTCATGTTGAGTATCCACATGTGTACTCATAGTTAAGAAGACAGCAAAAACCAGTTGAGGGATGGGTGGTATTGGAGTTGGAGGTTGTCTTGATTTCCCCTGAATTTCTGGCGCCTATTTACTTCTCTTCCTCTGTTTTCTCTCTTGTTGTTATTCTTTTCCTGATTTCCCTGTGGGATAGCTTATCCTTGGCAGCCTACAGTGAAGGGACATAGACTGAGGGGAAACTACGGCATTGGCTCCTGCCTGGAGCAGAGGGGAGTGTAAGGGGGGATCATTTCAGTGATCCTTTTACTCCCACAGCCGGGGCCAATCCCCAGAGTAGGCTGGGCTCATCTCTTCCTTCCCTTTCATGTGGCCAAAGATGCCATCTCAGCCAAATGTAGAGGGATGTATTCACATGTCAGATGGGGGTTCACACCTGGCATCTAAGATCTCTTCTACCTCTGACTCTGTGTCCTTCCAGTAGTACATCTGCAGAAACACAGGAGGAACCTAGGATCCCTACTGCAAAGGTGTAGGTACCTCCTTAGAGTTTCTCCCTGGTTGTACATTGAGGTGTTATTCTTCCATTTCAATTTGTTTGAGCGTGGTTTTTAGAAAACTAAGACCAGGAATTCCATTCATGCGTGCCTGTCCTGCTTAACTTAGCTTCCGAATGCCTTTGTATGCCAGCCTCCTTATGTAATAGGAGTCTGTTCAGGCTTTCCCAGATATTTGGAAATACAAAAGCAAATCTACTATGAATTTCCATTTGATTATAGGTTCCACCAGGGCTGAAACTATGGCCTGTGTATCTTGATAGCCTCCCAAAGCACAGTAGTTAAGACCTAATAAGCACTCATTTGTCAAACAAAAAGTTACACTTGGCCATCTTTCATTCTGTTTTGTTCTTAGTAGAAGCTTGGAGATTTGTTCTTCGAGGACATGAACACATACACGCTCTGTATCTACCAGTGACTCACAGTGGGAGTCATCTCATGGAGGCCGCATGTCACATCTCTCTTCCTTTTATTTCTCTGTGGATGGTTGTGTTCACTATAGTTGAGCTTGCTTTAGCAACCAGTTTTTGGAAGTATCCTAAATTACAAGTATGCTTGGTTGCAAGCTTATCCTTTCTATTGGAGAACATTCTGGTGTTGAAAGTTGGTGAAACAAAAGTATAATCTCCTGGTGGTCACTATTATTAGCAAATATATTCTATAGGAGATAATTCAAACTATACTATCTCAGGGTGCAGTAGTGAAAAACCTAGAGAAATTTAAAAAAATGATAATGCATATTGGGAAAATTATAGATGTATATGAAGTATACAAAAGGGCAAGTCACGGGCAACTCCTGTGGCTCAAAGAGTAGGGCGCTGGCCCCATATACCAGAGGTGGTGGGTTCAAACCCAGTCCCTGCCAAAAAAAAAAAAAAAAAAGGCAAGTCTTTGTTGGTTCCCCATTATTGCCAGTATCTCCTTTAGCCTCCAGCAGCACCCATCCTTCTCAAGGCAGCCACTGCTGACTGGACTGCAGGGTTTATATTCTGTGAGCAATTTTTCTTTAAGAACACACCTGTACAGAAGAGTGCCGGCTTTACAGTTAGACAGCCCAGGCTGGAATACTGGCCCTTTCTCTGCCAGCTTTGTTATGACGGGCAAGTAACTGAATCTCCTCAGGCCTCAGTTTCCTTGATTGTAAAATGTGGACAATAAAGACTGCCTATTTCCTAAAGTCAGGACAGTTAAAGGAGTAAAATGTTAGTTGCTGTTTTGCTATGAGTCTTCAAGGGCAGTGGTAAATAGTTGAGGAAAATATTTGTGAACAAGTTTTTTAAAAAGCCTTTTAAAATGATTTGTTAGCGCCTACAAATATAGTGATTATCTTTTAATAAATCTGAAGAGTTTGATTATGGAAGAATAAGACTTTCTGCGAACGTTCCATTTAATTATTCACATTTGTATAGCCAGTAGTCATCAATACATTTAATAGGTAAGTAATGGAAAGTGACTTACCTATTCTGCACTCTGTGCTTTTGTACTCTGCATTTTTTAATAAGCATTGGAGAATATCTAAGTACTTCATTGCTTTTTTCTATATAAAAACATGATTATTTCCGTACATGAATAAGTATACTATTGAACTCCTGAAGTAAATTAAATGGTAATAAGAGATGAGTAATAAAGTCAGAAGAGAAGAAAATAATCCAGGCGGGGCCATAAACCCTGGCAGGTCTATTTGAGTACCCCGAGATAGATGCTGATGACAGTGCTGCTTATTTATTTCCTTGGCATTTAGCTGGAAGGAAGGTGGTTTGTTGGGGGCTCAGAACATGGTGCATGCCAGGGCTTCCTCTGTCATTCGCCCACATCATGAAGAACACAGGTTGTCCTCTCACAGCTCTCTGCAAGGACGCTACACCGTATCATGTCAGTAGAATCACATAGACTGGCCATAGAGGACACACTGCGACGAAGGGTCTGCCTGTTTCAACTACAGCAAGATTGTAAATTGAAATGAACGCATTAGTCACTACCTTGAAACGAGAATTTAGTTAAGGATAAAATTTAAAGTATTTCTGAAGAGTGTGTTTATTCAGTGTTTATTAATTTTTCAGCAGTCTTCTTTTCCTCTTTGCTCTAAAGAAAGACTTTTGTTAAAGTCTGAATCGCTAAAGTCTTTCTTTTTGCATCTCATCGCCAATAGTTTTGCTTTCATCTTCTAAGACAGGTATACCACTGGCTTTGTAAGCCACCAAGTTAATGTTTCCTAGCTTTAACAGCAAACATTACAACTGTAGGAGATGGCATTCTTCTGCAGGTCCCACAAAAGAGGCTAAATTAATCACTTTTGCAGTGTAGACATCTGCTGCCTGTATTCTGCCTAAACAGACTGAATTTCATAATTTAATTTTAATAAAAAGAGACACTGTTATAAAAATAAATGATTAAAAGCATTATTTGGACAACAGAGTTACTGTAGTTAGGTACTAGTCAAGATGAAAACATTAACCATGTAGAGCCTTTTACTCTTTCTTGTTTTGAATCTGTTTTCCAGCACAGTAAGGGAAGAGAAAAAATTAAGCCTCCCATTCAAAGCCAGACACAGTATAAGCCAGTTGTGAGCACGTTTCCAAATACAGAATTTCTGCTTTCATTTTGTATCCCAGAAATATACTTTGATTCAAGGGGTCAAAGTGGTGTCTCGGTGTCTATTTTTCACAGTATGCCTCAGGAATTTTTTTTTTTTTTTTAAGTATAGGATCTTGCTATGTTGCCCAGGCTGGACTCAAACTCCTGTGCTCAAGTGTTTCTCCCTCCTCAGGGGCTAGAACTATAGTCACTTGGCACTGTGACTAGCTCTGGGGTAAGGAGTTTTGATGTTGGGGTAAATCAAAACTAATTCAGAAGCAGATGAGATCAAACAGTAGAGAGGGAAAGCTATAGACTTGTTTTGTGGCTCTTTATGTCCATGAATTCTCTTTTGCTTTCCTCTGTGGTATTACATTATCAAGGTAGGAAGGTACATCAAACTTGTACATCATGTCTAGGAATAAGAAACAATTACACTTTCACTTTTTTTCAACAAATAATTTCACTTTCCCTGAAGCCTTGAAACTCGGAAGAATTAAGCCTCTGTAATAAAATATCCACAAAGATTAATCATACAGTTGTAAACATTACAGCCTTTATAATTATAAATATAAATAAGGATAAAAAACAGGATTGGCTTTAAAACATTTTAATGGACCATTTAATTTACTTAATACAGATTCTGGTTCCTGCCCAACGTGGGAAATATCTAATAGCAAATGTATGAATACATGAATTATGTTTCTTTTTCATTCCCTTCCCAAAGCTAAATGCTGAGAGGTTTGTCTTTGATTTTAAACAGCCATTAACAAGTAGAAATTAATTTGGCAAGTCTTACATTTTAAATGAGACTTAGGCAAGACGTAAATGCATGTAGTAAAAACATTAGGATTTAAATAGTTAAATCTCAGCATTAAAGTTAAATATGTGACTTTTTACTTGAGGGTTATTATTGTTGGTGTAGACATTTTAATTTTTTGGTCTTCAATGTATAGTGTACGTGGTCTTATTTCTAGAATGTTGAGTCGAATACAGAGTAAATTTATGTTTTATTTATCTGCTAGTTATCTTTGCTTGCATTATTAATACTAAGTTAGGAAGTTTTTTATATCGCATGAGCAGATTTCTTATTCCTTTTTCCTGAGTTAATTTCTTATTCCTACATTATAGAATTCTAGAATTGAGGAAATGGAGGCCTTAGGAGCTTAAGTGATTTGCTGGAGGATGTGTAGTTTTTCCAAATGGTGCCTAGAACTGAAATCTGAGTTTCTAATTCAAGATTAGGAGCTCTCTGCATAAAAAAGCAAAGAAACAAAAAATCAAACCCAAAACCTTGATGTATTAGTCTGTTTGCTGTTGATTATAAGAGAATAACTTCATAAAGAAAAGAACTACTTCTTACAGTGATGGAGGCTGCGAAGTCCCAGGTTGAGGGGTGACATCTGGTGACAGCCTTAGGCTGAGCATGGTAACATGCTAACTCAGGTCCCTCTTTTTCTTCAAGATGCCACTTCCCCTCCCATAATAACCCATTAATCTCTTAAGCCATTAATACAATAATCTGTGAATGGATTAATCCTTTCACGAGGGCAGATCCTTCATGATCCACTCACCTTGTAATGGCCCCACCTCTCAAAACTGCCACATTGGGGATTTAGTTTCAACATGAATTTTAGAGGGGGCAGTTTTCAAATCATAGCACTTAATTTCCTTAAAAACTTGAGAAAACATAATTTATTTATACATTTGCTGTTAGACATTTCTCTACTTGGACAACCAAAATCTGTAGGTATGTAAATTAAATGGTTCATTATAGCAGTTTCAAAATCTATCATTTTTTTTTTTTAAAAGATAGTGTGTTTAAAACTCACCAGATTTTAAAGGAAAAAATATGTAACTCAAGTAAAGATTATTTATGGATTCTTCTTTATATCACTTCTCCTTTTCATGAAAAAATATAACATATCATAAAGTTGTTGGAGGGCATTTGAATGTAGCCCTCTTTGCAAATTTGCAAAGGTCATAGAGCAAGACTGAGATTTTCCCAATTTACATTCAGATCTACTTTTACGTAGGATGTCCAACTGACGTCCTAATTAAATATTTTAATGTTTGGCAATTTTTGTGGCAAACAAAAGCCCCCAAATCTCCCACACTGTGAATGATGCAAGCAGCTGAGTGCCTTCAGCCAGGCCGCAGGAGTCAGCCCCCACCCAAGCAGTCTAGAGAAAGACATCTTCTGGATTTTGGCCCTCAGTGCCCAACAGAGAACAACTTTAAAAATCATAAAAATTGAGAGAAATAATCACCATGAAGATAGAAATTGCATTTATTTAGCTCAGTTTATCAGCAGAACAGTGGAAATGAATGAATTTTCCTTAAGAAGAGGATAAGGATGGATGTGTCAGATTTCCAAGGAGGGTATTGAGAAGAACTTAAAAGCAAGTCTGGCTCCTGTAGTTTAGTTGTTTGGAAAGTCTCTTGATACTCTCAGGTAAAGAATCCGTAGCTGTCTTTGTGCAGGATGTGTGTGTGTGTGTGTCTGTCTGTCTGTGTGCATGTGTTTCCCTAGAATGAAAGAAGTGGGCTGGATTGGGGCTGTGGATTTCTGTGGCAAACAGGTACAGACCTAGTCGTTAACTTTTAATAGCACTGTGTGTCTGTAAAGCTTCTTGTTAAAGAGAAACATGCTAACTAATGCCTAGAGATTTACTAGTACTTTTCCTTAAATTCATCTTTGCCCCTGCCTTGGTGACCTCAGGGCTCGATTTTAGTTCCAGTGTTTAGGGATACGTTCAGTGGCAGGAAGGAAATCAGGAGGCTGGATTAGCAGTGTGACTGTGAGTGAGTCACAGCCCCTGTCGAAGGGGCTCATGATCTGTACTTGCCTCCAGGTGACATTGGGAAGAGAAAATTAGATAATGTCTGTGAGGTTGCTTTACAGTGTGCTTAACCTTTTCTTATATATTTATTCACTTTTAGCTGTAATATTTTCTTTTTTGTAATTTCAGAATGTTAGGAGGGGGTACACATATTTTGTTTGCATACTTTGTTTTTGTACAGATTGAGTCAAAGTTACACGTGCAAGTGTGCCCTTCTTCCAGATAGTGTGCACTGTAGCCAATGGGTGTAAATGTACCCATCCTCTCTTCTCCACTTTCAGGTTGATTTTCAATTGAGATTTACTTCCATATGTGCACGTCAGAGCTGATCCATCAATTCCAATTTGGTATTGAGTACATGTGTTTGTTTCTCCATTATTCTGATGTTTTGCTTAGAAGAATGGTTTCCAGTTCTGTCCAGGTTGGTCAAAAAGATACTAGCTCACCCTTTTTTATGGCTGAGTAGTACTCCACAGTATGCATATGCCATGTTTCACTAATCCATTTGTATATGGGAGGACAGCTGGGTTGTTTCCACATCTTTGCAGTTGTGAATTATGCTGCTATAAATGTTCGAGTGAAGGCCTCCTTTTTGTAAAACAGCCTTTTCTTTCCTTTGGATATATACCCAGCAGTGAAATTGCTGGATCAAAGGGTAGGTCTTTTTTAAATTCTTTGAAGTATCTCCATTCAATTTTTCATAGAAGTTGCACTAGTTTGCAGCCCTACCAATAGTGTGTAAGAGTTCCTTTCTCTCCACATCCACACCAGCATCTGTTGTTTTGGGACTTTTTGATATGAGCCGTTCTCATTGGAGTTAGGTGATAATCTCATTGTGGTTTTGATTTGCATTTGCCTGATGATTAGAGATGTTGAACATTTTTTGTGTGAGTTTATTGGCCATAAGTGTATCTTCATTTGAAAAGTTTTGGTTCATGTCTTTTGCCCACTTTTTTTTTTTTTTTTTAAGACAGAGTCTCAAACTGTTGCTGTGGGTAGAATGCTGTGGCATCATAGCTCATAGGAACCGCCACCTCTTGGGCTCAAGTTATCTTTTTGCCTTAGTTTTTCTATTTTTAGTAGAGATGGGGGTCTCGCTTTTGCTCAGGCTGATTTTGAACTCTTGAGCCCAAGGTATCCACCGACCTCTGCCTCCCAAAGTGCTAGGATTACAGGCATGAGCCACCATGCCCAACCCTTGCCCACTTTTTAATGGGGTTGTTTGGTTGTTTCTTGCTGATTTGCTTAAGTTCTTTATAGATTCTGGTTATCAGTCTTTTATCAGATATACAGCATGCAAGTATTTCCTCCCAGTCTGTGGGTTGTCTGTTTGCTGTTTTGATTATGTTGTGGCTGCACAGAAGCTTTTTAAAATTTGATCAGGTATCATCTGTTTGTTTTTGTTGTTGTAATTGCTTTTGGGGTCTTCTTCATGAATTCTTTGCCTAGGCCAGTATCTGTAAGAGTTTTTCCAACCTTTTCGTCTAAGATTCTTACAGTTTTCTGTCCTATGTTTAAGTCATTCTTTATCCATTATGAGTGAATTTTTGTGAGTGGTAAGAGATGTGGATCCTATTTTAGTCTTTTGCATGTGGCTATAAAGTTTTTTCAACACCATTTATTGCACAGGGATTCTTCCCCTGGTATATGTTTTTATCTATTTTGTCAAGAATGATTTCATTCTGGGTTCTTGGTTCTGATTCATAGGCCTGTATCTCTGTTTTTATGCCAGTACCATGCTGTTTTGGTTCCTGTAGCCTTATAGTATAGCTTGAAGTCTAGTAGAGTGATGTCTCTGCTTTGATATTATTACGTAAGGTTGTCTGGGCCATTTGGAATATTTTCTGGTTCCATATGGAGCATAGAACTATTTTTTCTAGATCTGCAAAAAATGGTGTTGGTATTTTAAAGGGAATTTCACTGCATCTATAAATCCCTTTGGGCAGCATGGCCATTATAACAGTGTTGATTCTGCCAATCCATGAGCATGGTGCACTTTTCCACCTGTTTAAATCCTGTACAGTTTCTTTCCTCAGTATTTCATAATACTCTCCCTTATAGAGGTTCTTCACTGTTTAAATGAGAATTCTTTTTCTAGGGGGGAAAATGTGTTTCTCTCTCCCTCTTTCCCCCACTTCCACCCATTAATTGATTACCTGATAGTGGCTGTGTGTTAGGAAACAGTGGTAAGCAAGCTCCGTGTACGGAGCTGTCCAGTCCCTGCTTGGAACATCTTTTTCCTTCTTACTACTGAAAGAGCTGGTCTGTTCAGTTCTTCCTAAGGACTGCTCCTTCACATTGTCATCCTAACTCATTAACTTCCCCAGCCTTTAAATGTCGTCCTTCCTTAGGGCTTGGTCCTAGAAGCTCTTAACCAATACAAGCTTCCCGTAGTTTGTCCAGCTTCCTACTTGAAACCCTCTTCTCTGCTGTCCAAATAGATTTCATATTCACCATGTCTGAAACAGAACTCATGACGATACTCCCCTCCCGTTCCCAAACCTGGTCCTTCCCTTGTGGTCTGAGTGTCAGCAAGATGTCCAGTGTTCTGTCTGGTTGTTTAATCCAAACCCATGTCTCTATCCACCTCTGATCTCCATCACGTACTCACTTCTTCAAGTCTTGTTGCATTTGTGTCCTAAAATCCTTTCAGATTCTCTGTTTTTATCTTAAGCTGTTTTTCAAGCTATCATCATCATCCTGGATGCAGACCATCAAAATAGCATATTGTTACTATGTATTTTTACTCCATAATTCATTCTTTGCATTTCAGATAGTGATATTTTTTAGATACATAATTTACATAGTTGCAAATCTTTAAAAGTATGAGAAAGTAGTCAAGGAAGAATCTCCTTCCCTCATGTAACTAGGTTACCCATCCTCATTTTAAATGCCCTTCTAAGATAATTTATACTGATGTAAGGAGATACACATACCTCTTTTTAAAACCTCGTTTTTTACCAGAAAGGTCGTAGGTTATGTAAACTTTCCTTCTTGATTTTTTTCGATCAACAGTATGTCCTGGACATTTTTCCATTGTACTACACAGAGAATCTCCACATTTCTTTTTATGGCTGCATAATAGTCAATGGTAGGAATGTTGAAATTGTGATACACATCAGGAGAAAACATCTACTATCTAGAGTAGTCCGTTCTTCTCCTTTGGATATCCTTGTCGTGAATTCCCATTCATTACTCTTAGGGGTAAAAACTCGTCAGCCAAGGCCCTCAGAGAAGTCAGATCCTGCTTCTTTCTCCAGGATTGTCTGGACTGCTCTCCCCCCTCATCTTCTGTCTAGATTGCATGGACCATCTTTGTTTGCTCCCTCCATGCACCGTGTTTCTTCCTGAGTTCCTGAGTCCTCTGTCCAAGTTCTTTTCTTCATCTCACATGCAGACCCATCCCCTCCTTTTCTGCCTTTGGTTAGCTTCTAATTAACTTCTAATCTACTTAAGGCAGATCTTGGCTCAGTGCCGTTTCCTCAAGGTATGCTTACCCTAGCAAATCCAAGGCCGAGTCAGAGCTCTCTGCTGTAGACTTTTCTAGCACTCTGTCTTCTTCCTTTGAGTAATCATTACTACTTACTGTTAGACATTTATATGTGTAATTATTGGGTTGATATTTATTTCTAACAGTTAAAACTGTGTTTTTCAAATAGTGTGTTGCAAACTCATTATAAGTTATGGAATTAGTATTAAAAATTTGTGGAAAGCCCCTTTTAAAAAATGAAATGGAATAGAAAATATCAGACTTCTTCTCTTCCATTAAGGTTTTTTTTTAATCATCAAAATTTTGCTGCAGGTAAATAGATAGCTTTAATCACATAAGCACATAGTCACATAAGTGTTAAAATTTATATAAAATGTATTTATTATTGTGATTTTTGGTTAGAAAAGTTTGAAAGCCTCTGAATTAAACTGTACATTTGGTGAAGCCAGGAACTCTATTTTTGTATACCATTCTACCCCCAAGTCTGGCAGAGAGGCTGGTACCACGGCAGGCACTCATTACATATGCTGACTAGCTGAATGAATGAATATACACTGTTAGGGATGTTAAAGACCCACTGCCATCCAGGAACTAGTAGGGACTAGTAGACCCTGGTTCTAAGCAGATGCTAGTGATTATTTCCTTGGTTAATTGAGTCTGCATTAGATCATTAGAAGACAGGGAAAATAATACAAAACCACACCTACAATTTTTTTTTTTTTTAAGGGTTGATAAACACTAGGGATGAATGGTTTTTAGATTTAAAATATTTGGTTTTACTTATGGATCTAAAACCTTAAAATTCCATTTTATTTTGTTAATAAATAATGAAACTTAATATTTACCTGCCTTAATATCTGTGATTTTTGAATTTCTAAAGTAGTCCACACACATAGTGCTTATTATATAGCTGTTATCTTTTGTGTGTACTTCAGCAATAAAATATTTATGCAGTTTGGCAAGGTGATACACAACCTGGTTAGTACAGCAGCTGCGTTGCCTGTTCCCAGGAGGCTTGATTTCCCTTTTTAATCCTTGGTTTTCTGCAACTAAAGACTTAGGTCAGCACGTAGTTTATACGGCAGCACATAATGGTGAAAACTTCTTGAATTAACTTAAAAAAGGGAAATACTGTGCTAAGTTTACTTGTTTCGTGTTTTTCTAATGTCTTTTAAAAACATTCTTCTATCATGTCCTACCTGGTAGAGCTTTATAAACATCAGGTATTTACAGTGAAACACTTTGTGACTCTTTAATTCTTTAGAGAACTTAGAAACCCATCTCTGAAGATAGAGTCTCTGATCCTAAAAAAATGGAAATATCTCACTTCTAAAGTAATCCACATTTGGCTTAGCATAAATTAGGAAAGGCCCTGGAAATAAAAGAGAGATTTCCTGTTTTTATTTTCAGTCATATGTGTGTACGTATAATTGAAGTTGAGATCAGGTTAAAAGGTGTAGGCAACAATAGAGAATCATAATTGTTGTCAAGTTTATTTCAGAATACTTTAGCACAGAGTTTTTATCTGGCATATGTGTTATTTTTTTTTTCTTTCTATTTCTAGGTGCTCCTGATCCAACAGCAGGTGCTAGTATAGATGATGAAAACTGCTGGCACTTAGATGAAGAGCAGGTTCAAGAACAGGTTAAACTGTTCCTTTCCCAGGGCGGGTACCACGGATCAGGGAAGCAGCTTAATTTACTCTTTGCAAAGGTATGATTATTTTTTTTTAAAGAAATATTCTAAATATATACATTTATAGGAACTGCCTATATATGATCATGTTTACAACAGGATAAAGTATTTAAAAAAAAAAAAATTAAAGAACCAGGGTCTAAGTTAATTGACTGATAGAAACTTTGATGTTATAACGCAAGATTTTATTTGCTTAGATGACCTTAACACAAGACGCAGACCATTTTTATCTCTCCCAGTTTCTGTTAATAAAATAGTGATAATTTATACAATTTTGGAAAAGTTCTTTCAGTAGTAAAAATGAAATAAAATGGCATAGTGTTATTTAAAATGCCATCTTTCCCAGTTTTTTTTTTTTCTTTTTCTAGTAAATTTTCCCAAGAAGACCATAGCTTTAAGTATAATCCACAGAATGGGCTCTATATATTTAGGTTAATAATGTCAGTATCTTTTGGTTATTTTCAAAAGTATGCGTGTTAGAGTTGTATAGTTCTCAGTTTAAGTCTTAAGTTCTAGATCTTTCTATGAACATTAGCAAATTATTTCAGTCTGTGTCCTTGTCTTTTATAAAATTAGCTAATAGTAACATATCTCCTAAAGTTGCTGTGATAATACTGTTAAATGATGGTATTTGCTGTTCACTTGTATCACCAAAAATTGATGGCCCAAGAATTAAAATTATTTTGGTTATAAGTTGCTTGTGAGCAGAAACTGTGTCTATTGCTTTATAATGAACTTTGAATACCATAAACACATTTCTAAGTAATGAATAAATGCCTTTTAAATAATATTAAATCAATATATTTTCATTGAGAGTATAGTCATCATTATGGATAATGTATTAAAGTGGTTTAAAGAGAGCAGATAACTATGTTAATTGATCCTTTTGTTAAATAGCTTCTCTAATTTTTTTATTTCCTTGCTTATTTTTTATTTTTATTTCTTTGCTTTTGTTGTTGTTGTTATTGAGACAGAGTCCCACCCTATGCCCCTGAGCAGAGTGCAGTGGCATCATAGCTCACTGCTACCTCAGACTCAGGGTGTGTCCATCCTGCTGCCTCACCCTCCAGAGGGTGGGATTACAGGCACTTGCCACTGCACCCAGCTGGGTTTTTTGATTTTTTTCATGAGTTGGGGTCTCACTCTCACCCGGGCGAGTCTCGAACTCCTGAGCTTAAGCAATTCTCCCTCCGCAGCTTCACACAGTGTTGGGATTACAGGCATGAGGCATCGTGCCCAGAATTAGAACAAACTCTGTTCCTGAGTGTAGTTAGAAAATAGTATATTTTTATTAATCAGTACCCTATTAATAAAGATTTATCACTTGTACCATCTGTAGATTACTATAGACTGATAATTTTCTAATAATTACATTATAATAAAATACATATAACTCTAAAACTATTTTAGTTGTGATTTAATCATTCCTTGGTAATTCACAGGCACTTGAAACTCATGTAATGCCTCAGAGTCAACAGTTTGAGAATAAATTACTGTTAGGATATAGATATACTTGATTGCTGGTTAATATAGAGTTCTAGTTTACATGCTTAGTAGTAAAGCATTTATTTTCATTGCTATTGCTTTGTAGTAGGTTAGAAATCTATCAGGTAAATATTTATTGATATACTGGTAAAAGGTTTGGTATATTTAGACACATAGGAAGTATTTCATGTATTATATTTCTAGCTGAGAGTATACCATGGATAGGGAAAGAATGTGAAAGTTGTATTATTACGCTGGTCTGAAGTTGCTGTATTTATCTCTGTATTTTAGGTACACACTATATATGCCATATGAGTTAATAGTAACATCTAATTTTGAAGATAGCGTAATTAAGACAGATCTGGGTTCTGATCTCAGCTGTGCCCCTTGTCCTTTGGGCAAGTTACTTTACTTCTGTGATGTTTGGTTTTATAATTCATAAAATGGAGGTTATAATCTGGCCTTCTTTACGTAGTTGTAGTGAAGATTAGATGGTAAATATAAATGTAAAACCCAATGACATCCAATAAATGGCAACTCCTTTTCTTCCTTCCAGTCTTCACCTGCTTGTGACTTTTTAGTGCTTCAGTGTTGGTAATAAACTTCTTTGTAGGATTACTGAAATAACCCTCCTGGAAACACAACCTTTGTGATTCTGGATGGAAGTACTTTTGAGTTCTAGATAAGGTTCACATTCTAAAGCAGGCGAGGGAGTGCCGTTGCTTGTCAGAGGAAAGGTCTGAGGCAAGATCTGATGACCTTCTTCATTTGTGCTGCTTCAAGGTCATTTTCTCCTTTCCTTGCCTTTCACTTAGAGAGTATCCTAGAAAAAGGATCCCCCCCACCCCCCCACCCCCGACTTTCTACTGCTTATGACCTTGCTCCAGTAATTTCCTACAGGGATAACTGGTATTCATCTGAGATTCTCATTTTGTTGAATACATAGTACACACTTTTAGAATGGATGGTTTCCTTTAGGGTTTCCTACAAAGACACTTAGAAACACAAAGACTTACCTTTATGTTTCTTTTCTCCTTTTATTTGGGAAATGTAACACAAAAGTAATGGACAGAGCTTGAGGTTCCAGCTTGAGAAGCCAAGTTAACTTACTAGGTCAGTGGTTATTCTGTTTCATGGATCACTCATAAAAAGCAAGAGACTCCTTGAATTTACAGCTCGCTCTGTTTCCTTTTCCCATTGTGAAAACAATCCCATCCGAGTGCATAGAAGTATGCTGATGTTCTTTATGTAAAAAAAATTCTGTGAGAAATTAGTGAAATTACCAATTTATCTGAAAACTGAAGGACTTACACAACTCCATGAATGTTAAAAACTATTGAATTGTACAGTTTAAAATTGGTGAATTGTATAGTCTGTGAATTACGTCTCAATGAAACTGTTCTTTAAAAAACCAAAGGACAGATAGATGCTATTCTTATCAAATCTATTTAGAAGATCTCTAAAGAGTTCTCAATGGACTCTACTCAGGCCCTACTTCTCTGGTGGTAAGTGTGATCAGTTTGAGTGCCAGCCTATTTGCTGTGTTTGTTTAGGTATTATATTTCTTTAGGCTAGCAAAGTTATGGCATTTCATCTTATGCAAGGAAGCAGGAGCACCTTGCTAAAACCTGTTTTGTTAAGTTAGATACCTATTTCCAGCACCGGATTTCACTTCTATGGTTTGTCAAAGCATGAATGCCTACTTTTATTTTATTCCATTTTATTTGGAATATAATCTTATATCACAAAGTGTACTTGGTTTAGATAAGAGAGATAACTCTGAAGAAGACCTCAAAAAAATGTTTGTAAGTGAAATATGTTTGTAATTTCCCCTTTATAATAATATATTTTCTCCAATTTTAATATCAGTTGTACCCAGATCAAGTAGAATGATTTTGAAGTATTTCTTCTTTTTCTGTTGTCTATAAGATTTGGCATGATCTGTTTTTTGAAATTATCTTTTACTTTTATTTATAAATATTAGTTGTCTATTTTTTGAGACTTAAAAATAATAATACGAAGTTAACTCATGATTCCATACTGAATCTCAGAGTCAAAGCATTCTGTAATAGACATACTCTTATTTGACAATATGAATGTTATTTTCTTTGCATTATTATTATTATTGCTTAATATTTTGATGCAGCAATCCTGATTTCTTTTCTGAATGTATTTATATCGTTCATTCTTTATGAGATTTTTGTTTCTAGTCCTTATCTTAAACACTGTTATTGTTATTAAATTTTTAGCCTCTTTAATTTTGTGAAGGCAAAAAATGGAAACCTAATAAACACATGTATATATAAAAAGAAAAAAAAAGAGAAAAAAAGTTTGTACTGGACGTATGAAACAAGTCTTAATTACTTATCTTTATCCGATAACTGAGACCCATCCAAAATTTTTTTTGGAATTAAGAGGCTAGGGAAACATCTTTTTCCCATACGGATTTTAAAACATAGCTTAAAAAATAATGAATAGTGATTTCTTTGACTAAATTGCTGTTTTTAGAGTACAGAGTGATTTTTACTCATATACTTTAGTTTTGCTTCTGAGTGCTGGTGTGACCGTTTAGCCCCCATTCTCTCAGGAAGAAATAGAAAAAAAGTCTCTTCTTGTGTTATGTGGGCTTTTAGGCAGAGAGGTTGTTTTATTTTTTTGAATGCTTATCTAAAGTCCTGTTTTTCCCTAATAGGTGCGGGAAATGTTGAAGATGAGGGACTCCAATGGGGCTCGCATGTTGACCTTGATAACAGAGCAATTCATGGCTGACCCTCGCCTGTCACTTTGGAGGCAACAAGGCACTGCAATGACTGACAAATACAGGCAACTCTGGGATGAGCTGGGTAAGCGTGCTTCCTGACACACTGGCATTGAGTTGTATGTGTGTGGGTAAACACCACAGCTGAATGTTTTAAGAACGTGGCCGTTGTATTGCTGAAGAGAGAACTGCTCATACCTGGAACTTGTAGTCCATATTTGGGGTGAATTGTCTGGAAAGTAAGCACAGAAATCTGCATTTTAAATATTCAGGGAAAAAGCTGTAGTACTTTAAAATAGCTGTTTTGTATTGTGGAGCTGGTTACTTATTTGTAGATTACTTTTGTTATCAATTCAGCTAAAATTTGTAGTCTATCTTTCCTTTTTCCCTACATTGGAATTATCAAAAGTAGTTTACATATTTATACTATTTTGGGCTGCTAATAGATTTAGATGAACCGTTGTTCCTCAGAGGGGAAAAGATACAATTCTATATCCCTGATAGTTAAAGGTAGAAATATAACAGGTATTTGAAAAAATGAGAAGTCCACTAGTTATACGTTCATTAAGAGGATACTGGAACTTTTGATGAGATGAATCTTATTACACAGTGCTCATTGCTGGAGAAATAATACAGATAAACTATTTGCTATCTTTCTATTAAGAAATCTATAAGAAACAAAGTTTTTGACAAACATTATATCAGTGCCTATATTAATTTTAGGAGTGGAAAATGCTGGTTATATTTACTAGAATAGCCTAGTGTTGATGAAATTTTTTTTGGCTGGTAATGGACCACGTCATGTTGACTGGCTCCATGTCTAGTCCAGATCAACAGGAGCTTTGGTCTGTGAGGACACCACACTATCATAATTAGAAGGCATTTGAGATTAACTGTTTTTTAGGCATAAAGAAACTTAAATTAGGAGCTTAGAAGACTTCTACAAGATGACATTTTGTGATCCAAGGTTATGAAGCAAGCTGGTAAAGAATTTGACAAGTTTCTTTTTTTCCTATTAATAGGATACAAGTTCAGAAGTTTGCCTGTTCTTTGACAATTGTTAGACTTTTTTTAACCCTTTTCTCTGGCATTTTTTCTTAAGTTTGTTGTGATATCTTAGTCTTGGTACTTTTCTTGGGTCTCCTGAAATAATGTTAGTGGCCTTTCTCAGTCAACATTGAAACCAATGTGTAGCTACAATAGGTAGTTTCAGTGTGTTTGGAATGATGCTTGGGGCACAGTGTGGTGATCAGGGAAAACAGCGGGATGCACAGTTCAGACATTTTTTATAGAATACCGGATTGTTTACTTTTTAAGTAAACCCTCTTTATTTTGTAACTCTGTAGTACATGTTGAACTAACTAAATGACTTTTGAAAGTAAAAAGGACTAGCATTAAAAAACTATAATGAAGGGAATCATTTAAGGAAAAAAGTATGGGATTAATATTAAATGAATAAACTTTTTTTTTTTTTTTTTTTTTTTTTCAGAGATAGTCTCACTCTCTTGCCCAGGCTAGAGTGCTGTGGCATCAGCCTAGCTCACAACAACCTCAAACTCCTGAGTTCAAGGAATCCTCTTGCCTCAGCCTCCTGTGGGTAGCTAGGACTACAGGTGTCTGCCACAGTGCCCAGCTAATTTTTATAGAGATGTGGTCTTGCTCTTTTTTCCTCATGCTGGTCTTGCCCTCCTGAGCACAAGCAATCCTCCCACTTAACTCTCCCAGAATGCTAGGATTATAGGTGTGAGCCACCTTACCTGGCCTTAAATGAATAAAATTTAAATAGCTTTAGTGCTTAGAGAAACTTAGATTTACAAATAATTGGTTAAGAAGAAAATACCAACTAAATTTTTGGGGTACCAAAAAAGCATGAGTGATGTAGTCAAATAAAATTTGTGGTGTTTGTGTTTAATTCATAGCCACATTTTACTTTTCCAGGTGGGTTTTGACATTAACTTTCAAACAAAAGTCTAAATTCTCATTAGGTGGAAGGTTCCACCAGCTGATACTAGTTGTACCCTCTGGTGGGCTACTTTCTAATTAAAGGCCAGGCTTTCTACAAGTTTGTTTTTTTTTTTGTTTGTTTGTTTTTTTAGTCTAGGGTAAAGAGCACAACTTCTTGCCCTGTGTTTCTTTTTTTATCCGCTCTGTGCCCCATTACTAGACTGCTAGAAATCCTCCTATGTTCTCTGATGGCAACCAGAGATCACTTGCCATTTTAACGGGCTGTAAGTTCTGTGAGGAATCTCATGCAGAAGTAATAGTAACTATCACATCTTAATATTCATTCACCAAAAAATTAACTAAAAGTTGCTTCTGGACTACAAAAGGAAAGGCTTTTTTGCTTCTTAATAAAATGGGGGAATTTGACTTTGTGCCCTTACATAGGGCTCACATTGCTTCAAGGCTCTGCTTTGGAATTAAATGCTGAGCACTGCCAGATGCCAGACATTGAGAAGAGGCTGAGTTTTGTCGGCAAATGGGATCTGCAAGTTAATTGGTGTTTTCTGCAGGCTTCTGGCTGTGAAATGAAATTGGAAGCCCTTTAGCCACATGGATAATACAGGACCTGAATACAAATGTCACATGTCACCATCAGGACCCACTGTGAGACAATAGTGTTCCCACTCCAACACTGCGCCATTACAGATCATTTAAATATGGGGATTACATTTAAACTAAAAGCCCCATTTGCCTTTTACTGCAATTTAAATGTCCTCTTAGCAAAAGCTAAGTGACAAATTAAATGAAAAAAGTGCCCACATTTTTAAAGCTGTAATGCAAAACAACCTTTTATTGCTTCTCATGTGCCACGAATGAATCATTATACTTGTCAACCCTAAACCAAGCCATAATTGGAGCAGCTACTGTTATCAAAGTGGGGCCGCTCTGTGACAGCTTAATAAAGCTGAAACTGTTAAATTAAATCTCAGATGCTTAACTCCTTAGCACCAGTGGATTCGATGGGTCCATTTCTGGCAGTGGCTAATACACCAGGAAAAAAAAAAAAAGATTCTGGCATGAAAGCCTTAATCTGATGAAAGTGTACAAGGGAGAGTATCTTCGCCAAGTAACTCTGCTTCTTGGCAGAGGGATTTGGAGCCATCAGATTGTCAGCCAGAAGATTACAAAATCTTTCTCACAGGACCAAATATCCCCCTCCCTAAGATTTACAATTTTGTGATTACATGTGCTTTATGAAAATTTAACAGTGTTGATGTTTCAGAATAAGTTTCAAAAGTAAGATACTCATTTTAACTTTTTCTCTCTTTCAAGTAAATGTATGCAGATTTATTTGTGGTAGCAACAGTACCACTATCTCCACCCCATTTCCAGCTAACAATGGGGCTGATTATTCCCAGTTCTTCTTTTCTACTATGAGTGCCGAGGACATTCATTTGGTCTGAGTTAATTTTTGTGATTTATTTCCTGATTTTCATAATGTAGTATGAACTGGATACAGATGCATACTATTAAGATGCTGTTTAGTGATCTCATTTGCAGACACATTTATCTGGTGCATAAGTCGGTTTTTCAAACAGTAATTTTACTTTCTCTCCATGATGCTCATTTTCCCAATATAAGGCAGTGTTCTCAAGATGAGTGATGCCATAACGTAATCGGCTATGAGAAAAAGTATATATGAAAACCTTAAAACAGAGCCCCCTCAGAATGGTAAGGGTTGCACGTTTGATAGAGGCTCCATGTTTAATGGAAGCTGTAGAACACATATCTCTTCAATTGCTTTTTTTATTCAGTGACATGCAGATTTTCTGGAAAGCTGATCACAGAAATAACCCTTGGATTTGAAAGAACAACCCAGAGCTGATTGGCGGCAGGCACACCTACTGTTAGCCCTAATGGCTGTCTGTTCAGCACACTTAATTACTGTGGGGGTCTTTAGGGATGAGAGGATCATGTTGTAACCTTTCATCTGTGTTGATGGGTCTCTTTCCTTAAATGTCTTTCTAGACTGTAATTTTACTTTGCTTCATAAAACTATAGGTTGTGGCTGCCAGTCTATTAAAACCTAATTAAAATACATGTCATTAGAGGAAACAGTTAAATAACATTTAATTACAGTTTTATCACGGGGAAAAATTCTTAAATTTTCATTTTCAAGTATTACATAATACTTTTTTTCCCCCAACTTTTAAACACTTTCTTTCTGAGCTGAGTCATGTGCTATGCTTTCTAGGATGTAAATCCTGTTTCTCAGGGAGGGGACAGGCTGCTACTGCAAGAGCCTTGCTGCACTGAGCTCTGCTTACGCAGTGGACAAGAACAAAGTGGTGTCTCTTAGAGTTCTTTCCACAGTTTCCTGTTTGGGGACCTAACTCCGTGTGACCAGAACTAGCCATGTTTCTCTCTAGTTTGCATGTTATTGTAAGGTTAATTTCAACACTTGTTATTAAGCAATAGCTATAATGTTCTGTAGTAGGTTGCTGGATTGAATGGTATACAGATTCAGGGTGCTTGGGATTAGGATAAATTTAACTATGTTCAATAGTAGAGAATTCATCCCACCCATTTGGACCACATTTACCACAAAATACTAAAAATTACCTGAGTCCATGGACCCAGATGCTGTCTCATCTCCCATCCCAGATACAAATAGTGATTCTTCTGTACCCACCCACATTATTTCAAATAAGAAAAACATATGCTTAAGTCACATATTCAAAATGAAACTCTTAGTAATTTAGGAGAGCCTTTGGGTCTTTGTATGCAGAAATCGGATTCTAAAGGATCTGCCCTGGAGGCCGTTGTGCAGACATTTCTGGGGAAGGCCCTCGTACATCTCTGAAAGCAACTGGCTTAATGACTCTCCTCACTGTTTTGAGCTCCTTACTTGGTTTCTGTGGTAAAGTCAGACTAACTCAAGCTTGCCACATTTTAAAGTCAACGGTGATTAATGAACGGCTAAGGAGTAACTGCTTCTTCTCGAGAACTAGGAAGCATACTATAGTTTGCCATAGAAGTAGTCAGACCTCTTTGCTAGTGCCATGGAGAAAACAAATTCCCAGCGCTCTCCTGCAGCAAAAAGGTGTCAGTACAGACCTAGAAACTCCTGGATAGCCCTAAGCATGGATCGTAGTCCTAATGAATTACATACCAGGGATTGCTTGCTGTCTTGGAAATTCGCCTTCCTTGGGCACAGGAGAATGCACCTTTACCTCTCCATCCCGCTGGCGGTGCCGTGCTGTTAGCTTTGTTTCCGGAAGTCTTTTAACTCTGGCCTCTCCACCAGTCTGTATTAAGCACTTGCTGTGTCCAGAGGAACAGATGTACTAGGTATTTGGTTTTAGTGTTGGTGACAATAATGATGCTATGGAGAAGGTAGAGAGATGCAAACATTAGGAGATATGATAAGTTAGAACAGTCAAATTCATTATCACAAAATGTTGTCTTTTAAGATTTTCAACCCAACCTTGCAGTTCTTTATTGTTACTTAAAAGGGGAGGAAAAGGGAGGTAGATGAACATCCTAGGACCTAGATTTGTGCTCGTTTTATTTCCCATTTGGTCGAGCTCCTGCTGATAACTCAGTTGCTGACGTTTATTTGTCAGGCACTGTGCTAAGCACTTAATGCTTGTGTTACTTTATTTAATCCATAAAACGACCCTGTGAGATAGGTACACTTATTAGCCCTAATTTTACAGCCTAGAAAACTGAGGCTTAAGGAAGCTTGATGACTTGCTTCGGCTGACAGGAGAGCAGGAATTTGATCCCAGGTGTCAGTGACTTCAAAAACTTAACCACAAAAGTAAGCGACCTCCTCAGCTTATTTTAAAAGATTATTATATGCCTATCTCCCAGGCAGTCTCTCTGCTCAGAGTAGAGCAGGGGCAAAGTGACGCTCGTGTAGGTGACCGTACACCTGTGACAGCTGCCTGGCCTGCTCTGTCTACGCATGGCGTCACAGTCCTGACTGCAGTAGTCAGCTGAGCTGACCTGATCCAGTCCCCCATCTGCACCCATGTGTATAGCGACTCACTAACTTTAGATTCCTTCAGAAAAGACATTGATGTGGAATAGTCAAATACATGCTATTGCCTGAGAACTGTATTTTACAATAAACTTAAACTTTTCATAAGTACAGAGACTACATGCTGTACATGGGATACAATGGAATTTTGATCCTATTTTCCAGTTCCCTCTGATCAGGAGCCTGTGAAGACCCTTAGTTCACTGTCATTGCCCTGGCCTGTACCAGGCCCTGGTAATGACAACACAGTTGCCAACACTCTGTAGGCTCTGCAGACCCCTCCTCCACACGAGCTGTCCCTTTCTGTAAAGCAGTTGAATACTCCAGTCTGTTTCTGCTTCTGCCCGCATTGTTCACAGCAGCCTCTAACTACAGAGGCTTTGTCAATTGTATTGCTCAGGAGGCTTTACTTCCCTCCAGCACTGTTCTCAGAAGGCCTGTCCGCTTCTGGATCCTCATCGCTGGGGCCTGGTTTCTTTCCCTGTGCAGGCCTACTGCTTTCTGTCTCTTAAAACTGAGAGCTCTATATTCTTGGGTTAAGAGGCCTCTGAGTTTTGCCCTGTTGTAGGGGATGGGAAGAGGGGTTTATTCTCTGTTTCTTTAAGTAGGTAGAGTAATTTCTAATTTGGGCTAGACGTTAACCAAAATAGAGAATGCATATTTCTGTACACTGAGCAAACCTTAATGGTAAATACTTTCAGTGTAATATTAGCAACCATCCTTCTCTTGACTACAGCTGCTAGGGTTTAATTATCCACTCAGTACCCTGTATGGAGAAGAGTGAAATAAAGGGAAAAAATTTAAAATATGCATTAATAGAAAATAGTAGATTCTCAGGATTAAAAGAGGTCCTTATGGGTCACTTGATCCTTTTATCTAACCAATTAGAAATTCTTAATGGTACATAGTATTCATTGTCTAAATTATTTAGGGATAGAGCCAGAAATTAATAATTTGTGACAATACCTGAAGATCACCCCATTGTGTGGTTTTATTATATAAACCTTATTCTAAATATTAGACCATAGAGATTTGATTGGAAGTTAAGATCCCTCATGGGTATTGCAGTGCACTTTAGCGTTACTGTAATAGGTATGTTGTGTGCTGGCAGCATTATTTGTACTAAGAATGGGCTCCAGTTACTTTCTTTTATGTTATCTTTCTATTTATAACGTAAGTTCATCAGGAGTAGATATTCGTCTCACATTAGCAGCTCATAGGGATGTCAGAGCATTGGGACAGTGCATCTTTTCTTCCTCGTAACAATTTTTAGGAAAGTTCTCTCCCTACTTTTCATGCTTCTTAAGAGTTAGTACTGACTGCCCTTGCCTTCAAGAAACATCCATCAGAGGAAGTCTGGCTGGAGAAGACTCCTTGCTAAATTGTAGATCTAGAGAGTACTATCAGTGGTGGGGTGGAGGGAGAGTGAAAATGAAGAAAGACAAGCCAGGGCAATTTTTTCACCATTTTTTACCCTGAAATTTAGCTTACAAAAATTAACAAGGTCTGCGAAGCCTCATTTTAAGCCATCTGGGATTCCCAGGGGTTTCATGGGGAATCAGAGATGCCAGGAGCTAAATGAAAGAAGTGGAAGCCGAGGGATGGCTGGGCCAGCTCCTTAGGCTGTGTCCACGTGTGCCAACGCCAAGTAAGGTGCTTACAAATGTCACCACGGTTAATTCCAGCTGATGCGGCTCCTGAGGGGGAGGAGAGCCCAAGGAAATCAGATGGGGTGTTCAGATACTGCCCTGCAGAGCCCCTTGGGGGTAAAGGGGGACGAAGAAAAGTCCCTCTCTATCAGAGCAGTGTGACTTTCACCACATTTCACACTAGGCTTTTCATTAAGATTTTTCCAGAACAAAGGATTCTGATATTAAAAACACATTCTATCTTCAATAGGCTTTTATATAGCCGCTGTTGTTAGAAGTTTAATGAAGAATGACTATTTACTTATTTATTTATTTATTTTAGCAGGTCTGGGCCAGGTTCGAACTCAGCAGCTCCGGAGCATGTGACCATCACCCTAACCACTGATCTAGGGGCACTCAGCCAATGACTTTTATTTACATATATAACATTTTCTTAAATACTTTAGGAGAAAGCAAGCTGGGAAGTGATTTGCAACAAGTGAATTTTTGTGAGACTGCTCTAAACTTGTCTGATAGTGGCTTGATATTGTTTTGTTTTAAAATTTCAAAGTTGAAATAAGAATCGGCCTTTGTATGATAAAGTGCCAGTGCCTTTGACAATAACTTGCTCAAGTGTGTTAATAACTGGTCCTAGGGCTGTGTTCTCAGGCTTTGATCTAGAGACAGAATGGCCAGGAGTAGTGATAGCAGTTGTCCAGAACGTGGCTAACTCACTCAACTCTTTGTGCTTTCTGCTACAAAGATAACCTTTGAAATAGAAACCAAATCTCTGTGATTTTGAGCTATGACCAGCTGGACCTTGTTGCCTCTAGGTCCTGATCCTGCCCCTTTCATTCTAGGGGACGTTAGTAAATTTCAAAATTCACTTCAGCAAACCTGGAAAAGAGAGAGAGTAGCACTCATAAAGCAGGATCAGATGGAGACCTTGAAATGGCTCAGGTTGGAGCTCAGAGTTGGGTGGGACAATCCCAAACAAGGGCACTTGGGTCAAATACAGCCTGGAACTGAAAGAAAATGCTGCTAGAAAGAATGCTTTCAAATGCCACCAAGAGCATGAAAATCTTCTCCCCCTTCTCCCTACCACAGTAAAGATGTGATTACTATAGCCAGCAGCTGATTCACCAAAACAGGACTTACCATACACTAGAACAGTGGTTGTCAACCTTCCTGATGCCGCGGCCCTTTAATACAGTTCCTCATGTTGTGGTGACCCCCAACCATAAAATGATTTTTGTTGCTACTTCATAAGTGTAACTTCACTACTGTTATGAATAGCAGTGTAAATGTCTGATATGCAGGATGGTCTTAGGTGACCCCTGTGAAAAGATCGTTCGATCCCCAAAGGGGTTGCAACCCACAGATTGAGAACCGCTGCACTAGAAGATGTTCTTCGCTAAACATTAGGTCTTTGTAGACCAAGTAATCTGAGAGGTTTGTTTGTTTTGAAATCATTAAACCACTCATTGTATTTTTAATAGTCTTGCTATAAGTTGTATTGGTACATTTAAACTAATTTCTTAGCTACCCTTTTTTTAATCGTCTTTTAATCTTTGTATTGGTGCACATTTGATAATCTCACCCTCTTTTCTCTTTACTCTTACTAATTAGAGTACCAAAAGTAACATATTTTTAATGTTCGCCTTCTAAGGCAAAAAATGTGCCACAAATAGTTGATGCTCAGTAAATATTTATGAATCAATAATTGAAGTATACTGCTCAACCCTGTTTGGAAGCATTAAAAGTTACATGTTCTTGGTGTACTGAAAACAATGCTTGAAAGGCATTGATCTTCACTCAGCCCCCAGTTCTCTTTTCCTCCCCTTCCTCTGCTTTATCCAGCCCATGTGTATGATGTTAATGGGCACCTGTGTGTGCACAAACACACACCCACACATACATATACACACACATACTGAAGTACAAACAGTTTAGAGTGCAGAAGGGCAGTGATTCCCCCTTGCCATCAATGCTGCAGGTAATCTATTGCATTAATCAGCCAGCCAGTGGGAAATGCATGGGGAGTGATGATACTATCATACACAATACAGTCAGCATGAAGCACTTGTCAAGACCAATACATCAAAGTTTAATTCAGTAATAGAATGAATTAGAGCAAAATGAAACATTCTGTTCTCCAAGAAACCCAACACCCATTATGGGTTCTTTCTGAACTCCACAGAAAAGTCTGTGCATTAAGAAATTATTTTTATGAATAAAATTTCAGTCCCGATCTTAGAGAATATTGCAAGCCTGTTTTCTTGGGATTCTTACACAAGTATAGTGCTAATGTGTTTACCTGACCACTGGTACTCTATAATTACAACCATTGGTAAATTTGTTATCTTTTAGTAGGGCTCTGGATTGTCTTTTGTCCTAAATCGGTTCTCCATGGCAAATGAAAGAATGGGTTAGGGAAGCATTTATGTTTCCATATGGATGGTGGACAGCTGAGTACCTTACCAAAATAGCAGATAAATGAACAAAAACCTACTGTTCACAGTGCCATGTGGTAGGCACTGTCATTGAGAACTTTAAGTCTGATCAGGAAATAGAAAAAATAAGACACCATAAGACAACTACAGAAATGAGATTATATAATATAGGACATGTTTTGGAAAATTTTGACTGTAGACCTAATACAGTTCATGTGACAGAATGAAGTAAGTCACTAGTGTAAGTCACTGCTATGTATCAGTTGAATCTTTTCAGAAGTAAATGTATATAGACTTGGAGTCAGGACTATTGAACGAACCATGGAACTGTTCATGAAGATGACTTAGTTAAGCAGCCAGTGAGTGCAGAACAAATGGAAAATATTCTTGCAGGTTACCAAAGTTCACATTCCTTCAACCTCACCACCCAGTGACTGCCCTTTTTTGTATTTCAAAATAAATCATCCATCAGCCATTGGTGCCTTTTTCTCTTCTCCTCTGATTTATTTCTTTCCTCTCCTCCCTCCCTCCCTTCCTTGAGAAAGTAAAGAGTGGTGAAGGGTGGAGGAGCTGGCTCCTAAGGAGGGAATGCTGTTTTAGATGAACCTTGCTTCTTGAGTAACAGCACTGACAAAGGAAGTGCTTGGGAAGACTGCATCTCAGATAAGGCCCACAGGTTAGGAGTAGGAGCATTAACCAGAATACCAGTTAATTGTTTGGGAATATCCCTGGGTTATTTTCTTGATGACAAAAAGATGGTGATCTTACTTAAGAATTTTCTCAGAGCCTGGTTAAATGATAACTGATTATGTGCCATTTAGCAGAAGTTATCCCTGGTTGACCTGAGCAATCTCAAAAACTCTCTTTACAATATTTTTGAGATTTTGCTTTGAAAATTTCCCAGGAATGTCTTAATGAATAGAAGCTAGAATTGTCAAATTCGAAGGAGAATATATTTACATTACTTACTTACTTTCCAAACACGGGGTGACTAATGTATTAAGACTGCGCTGTACTGAGAACAGTACTGTAATTAGGGGCACAGTTTTAGTGTGGTTTGACCCAAGAAATTTTGTGACTATAGTTTTGCTAGCACAACTAATTATGCCAGTGATCTCCTATTTGTGACTGCGATTAGGCATTTCATGGCCTCTAAATAAGTATAATTAGTTAATTGTATAATGCATGAAATTCTAGACTCTTTTAATAGCCTCTGAGAACAAAAATAAATATGATAAGCATTATGAATTGTTTTATAACTGTGGGAGCCTGGGAAATACCAAAAGTGATTGTTTTACTTAGCAGGCTGTTACTTCATAGGAATAACCATTTATAATAACTTTCATTTTTCTGAATTTGAGAGGGAAAAGGAAACCAACTACTTTTCTTACTCACCTTCAGAGAAGGCGGTGTTGGTTGTCCTGTTCCTCTGCCCCTCACTTTCTCCAGTAGCATTTCACATGTAGTTATCTTCCTGGGAAATATGGAGAAGAGCAGCATTTATCAGAAATTTCAAGGATATCTTTTACAGAAAATGTATAGCATTTATTTTAATTAATTAATCAATTCATTTTTTAAAAACAACCCTACCAAAACATGTAGCTTTTAATTACTAAGTTGATTTGATGTTAATTAAAAAATCGTGAAAGAAGAAACTCGGAAAACAAATTATCAATGAACAAGTTTTATCGACTATGGAGGAAAGTAATAGATAGCTGATTTATTCAGTCACACATCATAATCCTCTATCTAACAACACAACCCAGCATATTCAGTCACATATATGTGCATTATTCCAGAAATGCTGACATGAGCTTGACTCTAACAGACCTAATCACAATGTTTGCAGAGAAAACAGATTTCTTCTGACTTGAATAATCAATCTTGAATCATAAGTTGAGCTTTTGATTATTTATCTGCTGTTTTAATTTACAGTGAAATTACTTATTTGCTATGCTTGTCAGTCCCGAAAAATACAGTTTTCTTTTGTTTAATTAGGCTCTTTTTAGATGGACCTGTGTTAAGTTTTTGTTGGATATATTTTCTTACATATTAGAGAGACATGTTCTAAGTACATATGAACACAGGTTTAAAATAAGTTATAGGGGTTATTAGCTACACATTTGAGGATACACCATAATTTTAGATAATATACTATTTGTATTATACTTCTCAAATATGAGGAATGGAAGGATGATTCTGTCAGAAGACTAAAATCATTTATCTAAGCATTCATATATGCTCAGCTTGCACACATAAATCCTAACTTATAGAAGAGCTTTCTGACTGCATAGCTGGATAGAAAGCTTAAATAGCATTGTGTTTAAATTAAGAATGTTGGTTTTGGGGGCAACATGGGCCCTGGCACCCTTCTTTAGCAGCAGCACAACCTTTTTACTTCTCTCTAAACCTCAGTTTCCTTATCTATGAAGTGGGTTTATCTGTGAAGGTGAAATGTGATGGTAATGTATGTCAAGTATTTAGCACATGGTTTGTGTGAGGTAAGCATTCAGTCAGTGGCAACAGTTACTGTCGGGAGGTTAGTGTGGATGCCATTCACTTTTAGAAATATGTTTGCTGAATTAGCTGGAGCAATCTTCATACCCTGAAGACACATTTAAAAACTTTAAATGTAGAATCTAATTAGAAATCTAACATGTGTTACCTGATATTGTTCCGATTTTCCTTGAAGGGATAAAAATTAGCATACAAACCAGCACTTAATATTGCTGTGTGTGTCGGGATACCTTTTATACTATTAAGTTTCCATAATGACTTTTTTATTTTTTTGGCTTGACTGAATAGCTCTTCTCATGTGTGAATGGTCTATTTGAACTTCGTTATTTTAACTAACAGCATTCTCATACTCTTTGGAAAATAATTCAGTTTTCTATTTTGTAATCTAGAAGATTTATAATCTTTCTTGCTAATTGTGATAGATTAAAGATGGCCACAGATTCTTAGTTACTCTCTTATTGAGATGGGAAGTCTGTGTTCCCTCCTCTTGAATCTGGGTGATTTTTATAAATGTGTGACCAGCAGAAGATGGCAGAGGACCAATTTCTGGGCCAAAGCCTTAAGTGACTCAAGGCATCTATTGCCTGTCTCTTCAAAGGATCAATCTTGGAGCCTTGAGCTTCTGTGAAAGAAGTCTGGCTACCCTGAGGCTCCCATGCTGTGAGTGGAGAGGCCATGTTGGGGAGGGTAGAAGTGGGGAGGAGAGAATTTCTGACCTACAGAATCATGAGATATAATGACATATGGTTTTGTATTAAGCCACTAAATTTTAGGGTAGTTTTAATAAACGACTAGAACAGTAGATACAATTCTGACAGTACTTCATGCTTCGAATGTTTATTCTATAAAAGTCACATGTCCCCAGAAATGTAAAATATAATGTGTAAAACTGAAGTTCTGTTTTAGTTAATCTTATCCCTTGAATTGGATCAAGTTGGATATTTGTCAATTTGAATCTATAAAATAGGAAATGATATAACACTGTCTTAGAATATTACTTGTCTTTATTTTTCATAAATTCTTGTGCCAGATTTCACTTGGTTTAACCTCCTCCTCATAATAATAGTAAGTTCTGATAACTTTTAATTTTGAGTTTCTATAGAAGAGAATGAACTTGGGCATTGAAACTAAAAAGAGGGGCGGAGTGGATGGTAGACTGGAAGTGTTTCAACAAAGGTGCTACAGGGGAGGATGGTGGCCCGGGGAGAGGGAGGCTGAAGGAAGAGTCACTTCAGGGTTTAAGCACTGCATCCTTTATTCATCCTGTAGCAGAGAAAACGTTAAATAACCCTTTTGGGTTGGGGATGACTTTGAGAAATGCCTCCTTGTAGGAGTAGGTAAGGATATAACTACCCAAAGCATCTTAGACCTCTAAGTGAATCTTTGCCGGTGGGTCCAGAGTAAGAGGCCTGGGAGGCTAGAGTGAATAATGTCTATAGGAAAAGACAACACATTTAAAAGGGTTTTATTGAAACTGAAATGTCTTCGGATGGCACGTTAGATTAATTGTAGAACTCCTTATGACTAGAGAAGTATTTAATGTCACTGATTTTTATTTATTTAATATACTGTCTTAATTGTTTTACTTAATTAAATATAAAAATTTAACACTACAATGCTATTCATAATATCACTTGCAATCTGAGCCCTCTACTTCTGTTTTAACCTTTGAGTCACAATTTCCTCAACATCGAAGTCTAGTATGCTTTCCCAGGGTCTTATGTCTGGTAATCTATTTCTTGCCCTTTCTAGATCAGAGCTTGTTGATTAAAAAAAATTCTTCTAGTTGGAAATGTAAAACAATGAGTGTATGAAGTGGGGCAAAATGGTGGTGATAATTTGTGGATCTAAATGTTCGATAGAAACGATTGGCCTATGGAGAATAGAATTAATTCTTGATACTCACATTTGCCAAGAGTATAGGTTCTCAACCACTGGCACTTGCTATTGGTGGAATGTAGAAGTAACCAAAAGGCTGTCACCGTGATTTGTGTTGGTTCTGCCTCAGCGAGATTCTGCCCATATTCTCTATTTGGTCAGGTATAGGCTGCAAATAAGTTTAAGCCCCCTAGGTGGATTGGGGCCATTTACCTTGTGTGAAAACTGCTTGCCCCTCCTCCTTCCCTGGAGGAGTTGCCTTCCTAGTTTTTCTTTACTTTACCTCCTATTTTATAGTGCATCCTTTTGCTAAAACCTTTGAGTATGGAGTAGGTGGAGTCTTGGAGAGTAAATGCATGCTAGGCAATGGAGAAAAGCTCGTATGTGCTGCAGATAATTCAGAAACTTGATGATGCACACACCAGTGATTTGATAATTGCCTTTATATACTTTGAGGCATTGCAGCTAGGAAAGCAATTTAAAAGTATTGAATTTGTTTTTATTGTAATTCATAGCAAATAATTAAGCATCCATTGTGAAAGGACCAGTAGTACCCTACTAGGTGCTAGGTTCTCTCCTAAGGGCTGAAAATGCTGAGCTCTCTCTGTCCTGTTTTTGGCTGAGTCCTTAAAATGGTTAATATTTCAGAGGGACAGCAGAATGAAGTGTTTAATCATTCAAAGAGTTTTATTTTTAAAGCTGCAAATGTTTCGGGCATGTTGAAGGGGAAAGAGATAAATGCCAAAGTGGGATTTGGAATTAATAAAATTTGGAGAATGACTTACTCAATTTGGTTAACTTGGTTATTAAGGCTAATTACGGCTTTTGTAGTGATGACTGTTAAGATAAAAGACCATATCTATTATAGCTCTGAACTGGAATCTAACATTAAGAACATCCTTTCAGGATGAAACCTCTCTTCAGGGAGGTGAGCAGTAAAAGAATGTTACAGGCAAATTAATAAAGGCTTGACTTTAAGAAAGTGTTCTCACTCTGTAAAATGGAAATTTTCTAATTAGAGAAATGTAAGCACGCAAATCTGAGTTTTGTGGATTTCTTTTTCCCTCTGAGTCATAGATGTCATTGTTTAAAATTCTAAAACTATTTAAGATCTTGCTTCTATGGACCTCAGCATTCTGATTTTTAGTTTCCTCACTGCTATGATCTGAGTGTCTGTGTCTCCCCAGACCCCACTACCACATTTATATGTTGAGATCCTAATCTGCAAGGTGATGCTATTGGGAGGTGAGACTTTTGGGATGTGATTAGATCATGAGGGCAGAGCCCTTGTGGGTGAGATTAGATTAGGAAATGTCCTTCTGAAGAAGCCCAGGGAGCTTGTCTTTCCCTCCTACCACGTGAGGACACAATAGGAAGCTACCATCTGTGGGGAGCATGCTCTCCCCAGACACCAGATCTACAAGCGCCTTGATCTTAGGCTCCCCAGCGTCAAGAACTATCAAGTTTGTGGTGTTTGTATTATAGCAGCTTAAATGAGTTAAGACACTCATCTTTAAAATGGAGATAGTAATGAGTTAATGAGAAATGATTGCACAGCCCTAAACACAGTGCCTGTGGCATGTAGTGGGCACCTAATAAACGGTGACTATTAATGGTATTAAGATTATTTAATTTTTAAGGTTATACACATCTTACTTTACTATAAATTCTTGTGTACATTTTTGAGGTTAGACAAATGCATATAGTTATGTAATCACCACCATAATCAAGATGCAGAAAGTTCTGTCAACTTCCCCAAATTCCCTCATGCTATCCCTGCTCCCCATCCCTAGCAAGCACTGTTCTGGTCTCAGTCCCTTTAGTTTTGCCTCTTCCAAAATATCACATAAACTGAAAAACAGAGTGTGTGTGTGTGTGTGTGTGTGTGTGTGTGCGCGCGCGCATGTGAGCCCTTTTGATTCGGGCTTCCTTCACTTAGTATAATGCATTTGAGATGTTATGTGTATCAACGCAGTTTTGTCATTATTATGCAGAGTGGTTTTATATGAACGTACTGCAGTTTGTTTAATCATTCACCAACTTAAGAATATTCAGGGTGTTTCCTATCTTTCCTACTTACAAAGAAAGCTGCTAGAAAAATTCTTGTACATGTTTTTGTTTGAACTTAAGTTTTTATTTTTCTTGGAGGTGAGATTGCTGGGTCATATGGTAAATACACATTTAACGTTATGAGAAGCTGCCAAACTGTCTGTACTATTTTACACCTCCAGCAGCAATTTGTGAGCACTCCAGTTGCTCCTCGTCCTCGCCAGCCATTGTTATCAAGTTAAAATTTTTTTTGAATGGTAGCCATTACAATAGGTGTATAGTAGCATCTCACTGTGGTTTTAATTTGCATTTTAAAAATGATTAGTGACGTTAAGCATGTTTTTGTTTACAATTTGCCATCTGTATATCTTCTTTGGTAAATGGTTTTTCTAATTTTTTTGACCTTTTCTAAAAAAATAGATGATTTTTTTAGGACAGTTTTAGGTTTACAGAAAAGTTGAGCAGAGAGTTATCAGATACTCTCTGTACCCACTCATATGTAGCCCCTAAAGAGCAGCATCCTTACCAGAGTGATATGTGTTAGAAGTGATGAGCCTACATGGACATCATTATCACCCAGCGTTCATAGTTTACATTATAGGTTGGTTCTTAGTGGCAAACATTAGATGTGTTTGGACAAATGTGTAATGACATGAGTGTATCCACTATTATAGTGTCACACAGAGTAGTTTCACTATCCTAAAATCCTAAAATAAATGCCCTGCCCATTTATCCCTTTCTGGCTCCTAATCCCTGGCAACCACTGATCTTTTTACTGTCTCCACAGTTTTGCCTTTTCTAGAATGTCATGTAGTTGGAACCACACGGTATATAGTCTTTCAGATTGGACTATTCCATTTAGTAATAGACATTGAAGTTTCCCCCCACAGTTTTTCATGGTTTGATAGCTCTTCTTTTTTGGGGGGAGGAGGTGGCGGGGCTACTTTTATTGGGTTGTTCATTTCCTTAGTGAGTTTTGAGAAGGCTTTCCGTGTTTTGGATATAAGCTTTTTTAAAGCATAGAACTATACAGAAGGACACATGATTTTCGGCATATGTATGATTTACAAACATTTTTTACCAGTCTATAAGGAAAATTGAATTGTCTTTCATTGTGTTAATAGCCTCTTTTGTAGAGCACAAGTTCTTATTTTGATGAAATCCACTTTGCCAATGTTACCTTTTTTGGATTGTGTTTCTGGTACCATAGCTAACATTATCATTGCCTAACCTAAGGTCACAATGATTTTCTCCTAGATTTTTTTCTAGCAGTTTTATGGTTTTTTAAGTTTTGAACTTAAGTTCATAGTCCATTTTGAGTTAATTTTTTAATAAGGTAGATGGAATAGATTTAGGTCCATTTTTTTTTTTTTTTTCACATAAATGTCTAATTGTTCCAGCACCAGTTGTTGTAAAGACTTACCTTTGCTTCATTAAATTGCCTTGGAACCTTGAATTGACCATATTTGTGTGTGACCATACTTGTGAACTCTCTGTTCCATTAATCTGTGTGCCTACTTTCTCACCAGTTGTGTACTATTTTGCTTACTGAATTCAGATACCCTTGAGTCCACCTTTGTCCTTCCAGCTTTGTCACTCTTCTTTAATTTGTCCTGGCTTTTCTATTTCTGTTCTTGTCAATATGTATATACAAACATTATCAAGGGTTTTGATTGAGGTTGTGTTGAATTTGTACATCAATTTAGGGAGAATTGACATCTTAACAATACTTAGTTTTCTACTTTTTAAGATTGTCTTTGACTTTTTAATCAGTGTTTTGTAATTTTTAACATAGAGACTGTACATATTTTGTTAGAATATTAAGCTAAGTATTTCATGTTTTTTTGGGTGCATAATACCAAAAGTTTTTGGGTAAGTTTTGATTTCTAATTGTTCATTTAGCATGTAGAGTTACAGTTTTTTGTTTGTTTTGAGGGGTTATTTTGCATTTGAGGTTGCACGCATATATATGACCTCACTGAACTTACTCATTAGTTCTAGGAGCTTTTTTTTTATACGTTAGTTGTGTGTGAATAGAGGCTTTTTAGTTTTATTCTTTCTAATCTATGTCTTTAATACTCTTTTTCTTATTTAATTGGTCCAGTTAGAGCTTTCAGTGTGATGTTGAATAGCAGTGGTAAGAACAGACATCTTTGCCTCATTTTGATTTTAGGGGAAGAGTGTTCAGTCTTTTGCGATTCTGATGTTAACCGCAGAGGTTTTTTTGCAGATCCCCTTTATCAGGTGAAGGTCTCTGCTATTTCTAGTTTGCTGAGAGCTTTATTTATTATGAAGGGAGGTTGAATTTTGTCAAATGCTTCTTTTTCCTCTGTTATTAACAGATAATATGGTGAATTACATTGATTTTTGAATTTTGAACCAACCTTGCATTCCTGGTGTAAACTCTAGTTGTAGTGTGTTTTCCTTTTTCCATATTGCTTAGAGTTGTTAATATTTTGGTGAGCCATTTTATTTCTTTGTTCATGAGAGATACTTATCTGTATATATTTACTGGCAGTGTTTTTGTCTGGTTTTAGTATCAGGGTAGTAATGTGGGCTGTATAAAATAAAGTGAGTGGAAACTGTTCTGTTTCCTGGAAGATTTTGTGTAGAATTGGCATTATTTCTTTCTTAAATATCTGGTGACTTTCCCCGGGAAACATCTTGATCTATATTGTTAGAGATTTAACTGAAAACGTAGTATCTTTAATACATTTATGACTATTTAAGTTACTATTTTTTCTTGAGCAAGCTTTGCTAGTTTGTGACTTTCAAGGAATTTTTCAATTCCATCTTAGTGGTAGGATTTATGAGCATAAAGTTGTTCACAGTATTCTCTGTGAATACCTCTAGAATTTCTAATGATGTGCTTTCTTTTTATTCCTAATACTGGTTGTGTGTGTGTGTGTGTGTATATATATATATATATTTTTTTTTTTTTTTTTTTTTTTTTTTTTCAGTGAGCCTGGGTATAGCTTTATTGATTTTATTGACATATTAACCAACTGGCTTTTGAGTTTGTTTTTTGTTTGTTTGTTTGTTTCCTTGCCTGTTTTCAATCTCATTTGATTTCTGATCTGTTACTTCCTTCTGTTTTCTTTGGCTTTCCTTTCTCATTCTTTCTCTATTTTCTTAAGGTGGGTACTTAGACTTTTGATTTCAATCCTTTCTTTTCCAGTATAAGCATTTACTACTATACATTTTCCTCTAAACACTTTTTAGCCATATACTACAAATTTTGATATATTTTATTTTCATTTTCATTCATTACCTGAATGAATATATCCTGATTTCTTTTGTATTCGAATTCCTCTTTGACTTATGAGTTATTTAGAAGTATGTTATTTAATATCTAGATATTTTCCAAATATCTTTCTATTAACTGATTTCTAGGTTAATCCTATTATGTCAGAAAATATGTTTTGTGTGATTTCAGTTTTTTTTTTTTTTTTAATTTGTCAAAGTTTGTGCTGTGTACACAAAGTATGTGTTTGTGAATATGGACTGTCCTGGTAAATGTTCTTTGTTCACTGTACAGATAACTTGGTAAGGTTCATAATCTTGATGTATATTGTCTTATTCATAATCTTGATCTATATTTAATACAATAGGGTGTTTTTTCTACTAATGTTAGGTGAAGTGTTCTGTAAATGTCAGTTAGGTTTAGTTGGTTGACAATGTTTGTTTTAGTCCTTTTTGTCCTACTATAACAGAATACTTGAGACTGGGTAATCTATAAAGAGCAGAGATACAGTTTTTATAGTCCAGGAGGCTAGGAAGTCCAAAACTAGGGATCTGCATCTGACAAGGACCTTCTTGTTGTATCATCCTTGGCACAAAGTGGAAGGACAAGAAAAGCACATGAGACAAAGAGATTGAAGGGTAGGGACCAAATCATGCATTTATCAGGAACTCACTCCTGAAACACCTAACCCATTCTGGCCATATGACATTAATCCATTCTTGAGGGTGGGAGGGCTCTGCCCTCATGACCTAATCATCTCACTTTTATGGCCCTTGGTAGAGTGCCATGGCATTACATAGGTCACAGCAACCTCCAACTCCTGGGCTTAGGTGATTCTCTTGCCTCTGCCTCCCAAGTAGCTGGAACTACAGGTGTGCGCCACAATGCCTGGCTATTTTTGTTGTTGCTGCAGTTTGGCCAGGGCCGGGTTTGAACCTGCCATCCTTGGTATATGGGGCTGGTGCCCCACCCACTAAGCCACAGGTGCCACCTGATTTGATCATCTTTTAAAGGTCTCATCTCTTAACATTGTTGCCTTGTATATTAAATTTCTAATGCATGAACATTGGGGAACATGTTGAAACTATAGCAATGTTGTTTAGGTTATTTGCATTTTTCTGTCTACTTGTTCAGTTATTGAGTTTCGAAGTATCCAAATATAATTGTGGATGTGTCTGTTTCTCCTTTGAATTCTATCAGTTTTGCTTCTTGTATTTTGAAGTCTTGTTAGGTACAGCATATTCATTTAAGGCTACATCTTTTTGGAAAGCTGACCCTTTTCTTATTATGTAACGTCTCTTGTATAGTATTCCTTGTTCTGAAGTCTACTTTGATACTAATATAGTTACTTCCGATTTACTATGATAGTTTTATGGTGTATATTTTTCCATACTTTTACATTTAAATCTGTGTTATTTACAGTGGGTTTCTTAAGATTTGAGTCTTGTTTTTAAATATAATTTGATCATCTCTTTCAATTGGTATGTTTAGACCATTTATACATTAGGAGGACTGACAAGCTCATAAACTTGCCACTGTGTACTTACATTGGCAGCACTGTACAAATAACTCTATAAGGTTCACACCCTTGATGTATATTGTCTCATAGCTGTGTTCCTGTCAATATGTGCTTTCCTGAGTGTCATTCATTATTGTTGAGTGTTTTTGTGTGCCATCTCAAGAACGTCGAAGCTTGAATTGTAGCAATGAACAAACATTAAATTTCTTGTTAATCTTGGCAAGAGTGAAGTGAAATTGGGGACATATTAGTCCATGTTTATGGGGATGATGGCATAAAGAAAACAGCAGTGTACAAATGGCTTAAACATTTTTCTGAGGGAAGAGAAAGCATCAACTGATGAAGAGGTGGCCAATAGCTAGCAGAACTGACAAAAACATTGCAAAGACTAATTGAAATTGTGCTATCAGTATTATAGTAAACACCTTTTAAGTCATTTTTCATGTACTTAAAAGGGCAAAAGAGTCTATTAACTCAAATGTTTACCATTTCTTTTGCTTCTTTATTCCTAAAGTTCCAAGTTTCCCTCTGGTATTATTTTTCTTTAGCTTGAAGATTTTCCTCTAGCATTCATTTCTTCTAGAGGTTTTCCCTGATCTGAGAATGTTTACACATCACCACATTCCTGGATATAGAATTCTGATTGATACTTCAGTTTCTTTAACACGTTAAAGATAATGTATTCTATCCTATGTGATTTCTGACAAGAAATCAGAATTTGAGTCACTGTTCATCTCTATGTATGGTATTTCATTTTTTTTCTGTTTTCAACATTTTTTTCCTTCATCTTTGCTTTTCAGTGATTTGATTATGATATGTTTACACTTGATTTATTTGAGTTTACCCTTTTTGAGGTTAGCCAAGCTTCTTGGATCTGTAAATTCATATCTATCTCCAACATTGGGAGTTTTTAGTCAATATTTCTTCCATGTATTTTGTATATCTCTTTCCCATCTTCTGGGAATCCAGTGACATAAATGTTAAACCTTTCATTTCCACTTAGTTACTTTTCTCCTTGTTCTTCAGGTGAAGTTTTGTTTGTTTGTTTGTTTTTTCTTTGAGACTAAGGGTCTCAAGCTGTTGCCCTGGGTAGAGTACTGTGGCATCATAGCTCACAGCAGCCTCAAACTCTTGGACTCTAGTGATCCTCTTGCCTCAGTTTTTCTATTTTTAGCAGAGACGGGTTCTCACTTTGGCATAGGCTAGTTTCAAACTTGTGAGCTCAAGCTCTTCACTCTTCTTGGCCTCCCAAAGTGCTACTATTACAGGCGTGAGCCACTGCGCCCGCCTAGATGAAGTAATTTCTGTCTTCAAATTTTTTCCATTGTCATTTCCATTCTACTATTAACCCCATGTAGTCACTTTTTTATCCCAGATACTGATTTTCAATTCTAAAATTCCTGTTTAGTTTTTTTTTTCATCCTTTATATTTAACTTTGGAGAACTGCCTTTCTTTTCCTTTCAATAGTATTTATCATCATCTCATGGAACATAATCATCATAGTCACCGTAAAGCCTCTGATGATTCTAACATCTGGTTTATCTTGCTTGGCATGTTGATTGTCCTTTTTTCTTTTGAGAATAGATCACATTATAATGTTTCTTTGTAAGTGAAGTTATTTTTGGATGTTAGACATTTTGAATTGTGAGAGTCTGGGTCCTATTGAAATCCTCTGGAGATGTTAAAAAAAATTTTTTTTTAAGAATGTAGTCAACCAAAGTAGATTTAGATTTAGACCATAAATTGATTCACCTTCTTTGGGTGATGGTTCCAGTGTCAGTCTTTCAAAACCGTGCTGCCGTGGATCTGTATCATGCACGTGAGATAGGGCCAGGACGTGTGCCAGTTTGTACACAGAATCCTCTCTCCAGCTTGGGGTCCTTTCCCCCAGGTTTCGCTTAACTTTTTGCAGTATGTGCCCCATACAGAATTCTCCAAATGGAGCAAATTTTATGTCATAGTCCTGGGAGAAAAAGTAAGGGGAAATCATCCCCATCTGGGTTGCTTCTTCAAGTTTTATTTCTCCTCCCCAATCTGCTTGCCGTTGTTTACTTTTCAGAGTAAACACTCAGGGGAGTGTTTTTTGTATTTTGTCCAGAATTTTTCATTGTAATCATTGGCAGTGATATGCTATAGTGAGCTTACTCCGTCTTGACCAGCCATGTTTTAGTTTTAATTAGCATTTTAAAATACAGAAACGTAGATTGTAAATATTTGCCTAGTAAGTTGAGGCCATTTTTATTTTCTGTTGGTAAAAGTTATTATCATTTATAATATATCATTTTAAAGTTTTATCATTTAAAATAACTGATGTTTTAATTGAAGAAGCTTTCTGATTTTTCAGTAAGGAAGAATATAAAACATTGCTTTTGGACAAACAGTGATAATTCCTACCTTTATTTTTCACCTGGCTAACATGACTCTTACACAGACACGCACACACACCTTTTCAAAGAAAAAGCCTTGCATGTGGCTTTGGAATACTGGTGTCTCTTTTGTTTTGAAATGAGTGAGGTAGAACTTGAACTTTAAAAATTTGTGGGGTATTTGCCACCTCTTTGAAGAATAGAGAAAAGAATAATGAGTTTATCAGTACTTTAATTCAAATTACGAGTTATGCTTTTGTTCTAATCCTTTATTGCCTTTCCTTTGAAAAACTACTGATATTTTGATTACTATTTAGTGATGTTAATTCCTATAAAGACATAAATTTGGTGACTTTTTAATATAAAGATTAATTCTTGATATAAATCATTTGGAGAGGTATATTTAAGTGAATTTTATTTTTAAAAGATCTATTTTAGGCTCAGCGCCCATAGCACAGTCGTTTCCGTGTTGGCCACATACACTGAGGCTGGCGGGTTTGAATCCAGCCTGGGCCAGCTGATCAACAATGGCAACTGCAACAAAAAAGTAGCCGGGCGTTGTGGCAGGTGCCTGTGGTCCCAGCTACTTGGGAGGCTGAGGCAAGAGAATCACTTAAGCCCAGGAGTTTGAGGTTGCTGTGAGCCAAAGCACTTTTCTGAGGGCAGCATAGTGAGACTCTGTCTCAGAAAAAAAAGAAAAGAACTGTTCTAGTGGCTTTTGCCCAAAACTCTTCACACTTCATTCACATATAGATGTGTATAGTAATAAATAATATAGTAAATTTTAAAATTCTTTTAGACTAGGAATTTATTTCTTTATGTCCTATTATATGCCTTTATGATTTTATTACAAAAGTAATCTTAGAAAGTAAATTTAATTTTTGTGGAGAACCATTTGGAGTGACATATTGCAGCATCTATTCATAGAATCTGTTTGTAAATTGGACCAAATCTGTTTGTAGGAAGGTGATTACAATTAGCATCTGTGAAATATATTTCAGCTTCATTTGGTAACAGTATTTAGCTCTTTGGTTCAAACTTGAGGTTTGTTTACCTTCTCCTATTGAACTCTGTATGAGACTATAGGTTAGATTAAAAAAAATAGTTTGGTCTATTTTGAAATGGCTTAAAATATGTTATTAGCTGTTAGAATTGGATGTTTTTGTAATTTGAAAAACTTTACTTATTTCTCCCCCTTTAAATTAGGCGCTCTATGGATGTGTATAGTTTTAAACCCCCACTGCAAGTTGGAGCAAAAGGCCAGTTGGCTAAAACAGCTGAAAAAGTGGAACAGTGTTGATGTCTGTCCATGGGAAGATGGCAATCACGGCAGTGAATTACCCAACCTAACCAACGCTCTGCCTCAGGGTGCAAATGCCAACCAAGGTGAGTCACAGTAATGTTCTGCTCAATTTGTGTCTACTTAATTGTGCATATATGTTTGTAATGGTTATTTACAATGTATGTGGGAACGTGATTTTACCTACATAAGAACTTCTTTTTATTCAAGGGTTTGATATGTTTTGATTTTGAATGTGCGTGTGTGTTTTAACTCTGCCTGAGATATTTGTATACTTTTTTATAATTCTCAGAATACAGATGAATATAATATTTATTTATATTCATATGTGTTAAAATAGCCTATTAAAAATTTAGTTTTAATTTTCCTTTTTAATTAGAAAAATAATGGTGTAGAGTGGGTAATGCTACATATATTACTTTATAAAATAACATATTGAGAGGCTTTAGAAGCTGTGGGATTTTTCTCTTTGTTGGTCACTTCATATTTGAGCTTCTGTGTAATCTAACCAGTCACTACATTTTAAAAGCAAACCTATGACTTGACTGAAGAGCATGGAAGGCTGTTGGCATTTGGACTGTGAAAATTCTTTAATTGTGAACGATTGGCTACCATACTCATCCCCGCCTAGCATAAGCTAATAATGCCCTCCAGCCTTTGGGACAACCAAGAAATACTACCAGATGTTTCCAAAGAAACTTTGTCTCTCTATGCTGGTTTTTTTTTTGTTGTTGTTGTTTGTATTTGTTTGTTTGTTTGTTTTTAAGCTTTTCTTCCCTTTTGGATCCAAAGGGGAGCTTCGTTTAGCTTAAGTCCTGCACATCTTTTTAAAAATTCCTTCCTTGGATTCCCCTGCCTATTGCACAATATTTGATTCCCTCAAAAAAACATATTTTTCAAATAGTTAACTGTTGCAAATAAAAATTTTATTCACTAATTCATGCCACTATTTTTACACAATTTTGTGGGGGTTTTGTTTGTTTTTGAGAAAATTTGAAAGACTTTTAAGTAGCGATGAAGCAATACAGGGATTAGCATTAGCTAGACCTTGAATGAAGTCTGTCATCCTCTGTGTGCTGGCCAGACAGAGCAGAACAGTGTGCTGAGTTTGAATATGGCAGCATAGTTTTTTCATTCTCTACAAAGAAAGAAAATGATATATGTTACCCCACGGGGACTCGTTGAATCAAAAAGAAGTTTCAGGACTTGGGAAAGATGATTGTCGGGCTCTGCTTTATGTAGAGATGTTTGTCTTGGGAATTCAGTATTTGAAAACTGATCTTCATTGTCTATGATGATTTTATTTAGTAGCTTCAAAGAAAATAAATGTACCCCTCATACCCAATTTTTTTCAAATGCTTAGAATTTTTAAATTTAGCTATTCAACATTAATTCTTATGCCTACATCTACATAGGCCACATCCTTCTATTTGTACTTTGGAGGTCTCTCTTTGTTTCACTCCCCCCTGATTTGGGGGACTGCCACCTAACATTTTACACTTTTGCTTTTTATATTCCATTCATTATGCTACCATTGTTTAGAGATTAATATTCTCCTTTTTTTGAGACAGAGTCTCACTTTGACACCCTTGGTACGGTACCATGGCATCATAGCTTACAGCAACCTCAAACTCCTGGACTCCAGCAATTCTCTTGCCTCAGCTTCTTAAGTAGCTAGGACTACAGGTGCCTGCCACAACAACCAGCTCTTTTTAGAAACAGGGTCTTGCTTTTGCTCAGGCTGGTCTTGAACTCGTGAGTGCAGGTGATCCACTCACCTCAATCTCCCAGAGTGTTGGGATTACGGGTGTGAGCCACCATGCCTGGCCTAGAAAACTAATATTCTAACCTTAGAAATTAAAATATCCTCCTTAATAAAAACAAAATCACAGAGTTGAAAACAAAACAAACTTGCCAAAGAATCAGGACCTAGCAGCATTTATAGCTCTTAAGGCTATAGGCACTAGGGCGCCTGCTTTTAGCAGAATATCCCCACATTCTTTAGAGGGGTTGTCAGAAGGGACATTCTTGTAGAAAGGATGTGTTGTGTCTACCTGTAGAGCCCCCACTAAGCAGGGGAGAGCCCATAGTGGCCAGCAGAATCCAGCAGCCATGCTGTTGCAGCTGGACTGAGTGTGTACGTGGTACAGACCAGGAGCTCAACCCCTGTCCTCACACATTAGAGTGAATGTGAAGGGCTTAGCAGGTCCCACCTCTGCTGATATAATTGGTTAGGATTAATGAACAACAACAACATTAAAATCTATATTCTTTGAAAGAGTAATTTATTTTTGGGGGGATATATCAGAATTATAACTGATTTTTTAATTTTAACTTTTTTTGCCAAGAGAACCAAGAATTTCCTCCCTTTCTACTTTTCTGAATTTCCCGAGTGTTTTTTAATTAGTGTGTATTAATATTACACATACTTCAAACATTCTTACAAATTTGTATATTTATCATTTTCAAATTTTGGTCCAAATAGTGGAATTTTTTTTTTTTTTTTTCAATCTTACTGCAAACATTGAGTAACCATAGACATCTAAGATTAAAAAAAAAAAATTGGCAAACCAGATTCTCAATTGTTTGTCTTTTTAGTCATTGTCTAAATGCATACTCAATTTTCGTGTGTTTCTCATTTTATTATAGGGCTTTACATCCTACGTTCTCATTTAAATGTCACTCCAGCATACTTAACTTTTTTTGTTATCGTTGGTTTTATTAGTCTCTCAGAGCTAACCAATTTTAAAAGCCTGGTGTGTGTGTCCTCACATTTCTCTTTGCTTGTATAGTCACATATACACAACATGAGAAATTCAGGTTTTTATTTTGTGAAAATTAAATCATATTCTACAACTTGCTGTTATTATTGGTGCCTGCCGGTAGTGAGCCAGATCATCAGAAGTCAACTCATTAATACGTGCATGATACTGAGTTGCTCTTGTAAAGTCTTGTTATAGTTTTATATTTTGATTCTATGATTTGAGCTAAATAAAATAAATGGCATGACAAAGCCACTTGAAAATACTTGGGTGAGACTTGGACTTTGGAACATTTCATCCAGTGACTAGGAGAGGTCTTGAAACCAGTTTCTTTCTGGGTATGGGTATATATATTCAGTTCAGCCAAAAAGTTCTCATAGGTTCCAAAGGTCCTTAAAGTGTAGGGCTCACCTTTCCCATTTGCAGTTTCTACACCCGTCTACTGCTAGCAAGGGGTCTGGGCAGGAACCATGACAGATGCATCGTGAATTCTGCTTCTCAGATTATCTGTCACCCATGCATTTTGATATGTCTGCCATTCAGTTGCAGATACCTAAGCTGACCTGGACCAGACGAAAGTAATGTCTCTTTGTTAAAGTCCTGTCCAAAGCCTTTATGAGCAGCTGAATTAGCTGAATGTGCAGTAAAGATATCTGTGTTTTGATATCGGCTGCCACTGCTTGGTTGTGTGACCATGGCAAGTCACTTGCCTTCCTTTGCTTTTCAGTTCTACCAGCAGAATAAAGGAGTTGGACGAAATGAATTTTCCAGTCTCCTCAGTTTGGTTGTTTTTTTGATTTTTCGTATTTTGCTGTATGTCTGTGCTCAGCCAAAGGCCCAGTGACAGGAAGATGAAACCTTACCAACGAAGGAAGCTCCAGATTTTGCTTCTCATTTAATTAAGTCTCAGAAAAGTAAAGGGTTAGTCTTGAGCCAGATACACATAAATAAAAATAGTTTGTTACCTTGATTTCCAGTTGAGGCTTACTAAGGTTTGTGAAGGTAAGTTTGGAGTAAGGACCAAAGGGGTGGGAATACAGGTAGATTGTGAACCATATTATCCTTAGGAATTGAATAATCCCAGGAGTTGGGGTGAGAACATCCTTTATTCCCCAAACATTTTTTTTCTCCGTCAGGTCCTGAAACTTGAACCCTCTTCGGAGTGTATGCCTCTGCTATTTTGTGATGCCCCGGCATACACTATGCTGGGGACATCACACCAGTCATGGAACCTGCCCAGGAGTCAGGAGGCAGCCTGTAGGGGCAAGGTAAGTGCGCTGGTTTGTTTTGTAGCTATGTTGTGTGGCTTTGTGAAATGTTAAATATATGCATTTATGCCCTTTGGGATATAGAGTGGCATTTAATCATTATATCCCAAGAAGCATAATAGTTTTAATTGTGCAAAACCGCACAATATAGTTAAAAAATACAACCAAAAGCACAACCCTTATGCATATCTTTAAAGGCTGACTGCATATTCCTGAAAGGTTCCATGGCTGGTGTCGCATCTCTTGCATAGTGTTTGTGAGAGCTGTGGATCCCCTCAGGGCAGCCCACCACAGCACCTCAGAAGTGGGGAGCAGTGAGTTTTCATGTGATCTTTTTGTGCCGATTGCCTCCTTTCAGTGTATTTGGCATGGAAACTAGATTTGATGATTCTTTTTGCAGGATGCCTTTAACCTTAGCTTTAATGGCTGCAGAATGTTTGTGTTTGATAAAAACAAGTGAGTGAATGGTGGCTCCTTGGGCTGACTTGCCTTCTAGAACTTAGGATGTGAGAGTATTCACCCTTCTGCTTAGGGGTGCAGGACAGTGTGTGTGGGTGTGTTCATGAACATCTGGCCACAGAATGGTATGACTGATTTATTCACATGTGAATAATAGCTGACACGGCTTTCTGAATTGTGGAAAAAACAGATTCATCGAACAGGCCACATCGGACAGTGTTCACCCGAGCCATCGAGGCATGTGATCTCCACTGGCAGGACAGCCACTTGCAGCACATTATCAGCAGTGACCTACACACCAACTACTGTTACCATGACGACACTGAAAACTCCCTCTTTGACTCCCGCGGGTGGCCCCTCTGGCATGGTAAGTGGCCAAACCGGAAAGACATTTCCATGACTTACTTCTTTGTTTAGTTTCTATAGCATTATTGGAGTGGGAGGTGGAGAACTGAGGGATTCAGTGAGAGGTGGATGAATGCTTGGCAATAGGAGCTGAGTTTTTCATTCAAATCCAGATTTTGAAATGATTTCTTGTGTCTTTTTAATATTATTTTGGGAGAAACACCTTACTAGTAAATCTTTTTTCTAAAGATACATATTAACAGTGGCAACTTTGCTCCCTTGACTTTCTGTTTTAGAACATGTTCCTACAGCCTGTGCGAGAGTGGATGCATTACGTTCTCATGGGTACCCCAGAGAAGCACTGAGACTCGCAATCGCTATTGTTAATACATTAAGGCGACAGCAACAGAAACAGTTGGAAATGTTCCGAACTCAAAAAAAAGGTGAATGTGAAGGAGTTTGTTTCCATTCGAATGGGATTTTTGGTGACGACATCACTGAGTTTTGTGTTCTTCTGGGAGAGGTAGCTTTTAAAACTAGAGCTATAGAGATGGCTTTATTCACCTCTCATTTAAAAATACTTAAGAGCTGATTTGTGTGAGTATAGTAAGAAAAGATTTTGTTTTAATCTCTTAAGCTAGTTAACTTTCAAGGGAGAGAATTACTAATGTTTTAATAACTATTTAGTATAATTTAAAATTCATGCTAGTCAAATACCTTATTTTGCGACAGGGCACTTTTATTCTGACAGTAAGGACCGAGGGTAGGCTGCCCAGGCTTGAATCCCAGCAATAGGTTCCCAGCTGGGCGACCTTAGGCAATGACTTTCTCTCTCTGTGGTTTGGAGTTCTCTTCTGTAGAATGGCGCTTAGCAGAAGGCCTGTCTCTTAAGAGTTGTTGAGAAGATTAAACAAGTTAATTTCTGTAAAGCACTTAAAATGAAGCCTGGCACAATGTGTATATACTCTAAAACTTTTTAGTTATAATAATAAGTACATTAGGATATGTTACTTATTTAAAGTGACCAGAAGAGAACCATTGGATTCTGTAAAATGACGTTTGATGAGCTTTCAGCTGACAGGACACATTTATCTTCTCTTTATCTCAGCATATTAAAAATAAACCAAAACCTCTCAACTTAAAATATCCTCCTTAATAAAAAACAAAATCACAGAATTGAAAACAAAACAAACTTGCCAAAGAAACATTAAAGTAGGAATAAGAAGTTCATGGAATAATTGGGAAAAGCATAAATATTTCTACTCCCTATGCCTCAATTCCCTTCTCTTACACAGAGCTACCCCACAAAAGTATAACCTCGATAACCAATCTGGAGGGCTGGGTTGGACACCCCCTGGACCCTGTGGGGACCCTCTTCAGTAGCCTTATGGAAGCCTGCCGCATTGATGATGAGAACTTTTCTGGGCTCTCGGATTTTACAGGTAAAGCCACTGACATTTGTCTCATGTGTTTTTCTTTTTCTAAATGCTGAATGGCATTAGGTTGTGTTTTTCCTTACAGTATGGTTTATGGGTCCGTGTAGTTAACAGTACCCATGGTCAGCAAGAATGCAGGAAAATGGGCACCCTGATGCGTTTCAGGCAGGACGCTACAGATTGGGAAAACCTCAGAGTTAACAGTTGGCAGCATGTGTCATGAACCTTAGAAATATTGATTCTATTCTAACAGTGATTCTGTGTGTAAGAATTATCTCCTTTATGACTGTTTTCAAGCGTAGAGATATAAAATGGAGCTGTGTATCAATAGCATGTAGTACTAGGAAATTTAGTTCAGGTATATTTTAAATTTGTCTTTACATTGAAAGTGATTTGTCAATTAAAATGTTTAGTCTATTTTAAATGCTATTTAAAACAGTTTTACATCACACATTCCTTTAAAGCTGTGTTTTTGGATTTCTCTCTTTGGCCTTTTAAGACTTAAGCATCATCCTTCAATAAACTGTCCAAGGCCAGTGGGTGGACCTAAGGAAGGGAGTAAGGGTTGCCCCTTTATTGCTTCCATGACTTGGGTGAGCTCAGATGGTTAATTATCTTGGCCCTTTCATAATTGTCCCTGTGGTGGTCGCCTTCCTGGATTATGGGTGTCCCAAACCATCAGGTACCAGTCTGAATTCAGTTGCCCTTCTGAGTTTGATGGTTGAAGTTGTAATTTCAAATAGAAGCACCTTAATAGAGATAAGATAATGCTGAAAGAATCACTCCTCTTGTAACTGATTACTCTGGGATAACAAAAAGGCCCTTCAAGTCAAGTTACACATGGGGTGTGTTCCCTACTGTTTTCATTATAAATTTCAACATTAAAATAAAATTATGGAAAATGTATAAATACTAGTATCAAAGATACTGTTAACTATAATAGTTGTCTTACAATTTTATTATTGTTTTTTTTTGCTATTATCATTTTTACTATTATTAAATTTTTTTCTCTTAAATAAATATTCTTGGTATCATGTTTCTCCAGATTTATAGTTTTCTCCTTTGATTCATTTTCAATGGGAGAAAAATATTTATAATATTTTAGCTCCAAAAACATACATATTCAATTATTCATGGTCATTTTTTTAAAAAAAGATATTGGAAAGCTATGTACTTTAACCTAAAAAAAAAAAAAACCCAACAACATTGTTTTCAGGCTTTCTCAACAGTAAGTGAATAATTTATTTACTAGTACTGGGTAGAAGAAATATTTGTACCTTTCATAGTACCTGCAGAGGTCATTTCTGAACTCTGGTTTCTTTTGTGGCATTTTACAGAGAATATGGGACAGTGCAAGTCTCTGGAATACCAGCATTTATCTGCACACAAATTTTTAGAAGAAGGGGAATCCTATTTAACACTGGCTGTAGAAGTAGCCCTGATAGGGCTTGGACAGCAGCGTATCATGCCCGATGGGCTGTACACACAAGAGAAAGTTTGCCGGAATGAGGAGCAGCTCATTTCCAAGCTTCAGGAAATTGAATTGGATGACACACTGGTGAAAATCTTCCGCAAGCAAGCAGTCTTCCTATTAGAAGGTAGCTTGATAAAGAAGTTTTCCACTTAGTTAGCCAATTTGATTTAGGGACTAGTTTTTCTTATATTAAGAATATTGTCTGAATGCATTTAATATGGTAGTTATCCTGATTGATGTGGTCGTGGAGTGTCAGAAACGTGTTCACTGTCTGAAACATAGTGTCACTGAATGAAAAAGTATGGATATTTAGATTTGTATTATTTGATTTAGGTGGTTACGTAGGGTAGTTTATTGGAAATCAGCCCCATTTAATGCCACAAAGCTTTGAAAGGAACCACTTTTATTTAGGCTGTGTTCTTCCTGAGGCGAATGCAATTTTGATAGTGAGTTACTATTGTTAGCCATGTTCTTATTGGTTTGATCAATTGAATAACAAAATAGAAATTGGTTGACATTCCTTTGAGTTAATTGGCTGCTCCATGATATCTGGGTTTTGAATATGTCGTGTGCGCACACAGACCAAAGTCTGAAGGCTACAGAAGTGAGTTTCCACTGTGCTGATGAGCTTCATAGCATCTCTGAGGCAAAGTCTAATTTTCCTTTTTATTAGGTCAAGAGTTGAAGGGCCTGAGTAATTTTGGCTGACACTATTTTTCATATTTTTTTTCTCAAAAAGGATAAATATAATGAATATAATATCCTAATCTTTTGCAAATTAATAAGTTGGTGTCTGATGAAATTCCTTCTGTCTCTCAAGTACATGTGTGTTATTCTGGGATTCTTTGGGATAAGGTCATAAGTGGGGTATCTTCATCGTATATTTAGAACTGCTACATAAGGGGAAGGGATTTAGAGAAAATAGCATTTTAAAACCTTTTTTATTTATCCAAAGCAAAAGACCTGTTTGAAAGAAAATATTATGTTCAAATATATTAAAGGAAACCTTAATAGCTTTCTTAATTTTGGTAAAAATTTCTAAGATTAATTTTTTGAATCACTCTCCTGAAGTTTTTATTTTTTCCTAAAGGTAAAAATTCTATCTTGACAAATTTCAAGATTGATCCTGTGTTTAGTTTAATTACTATTTTCTCCTGTAGTTTCCTTCTATGTAATTTTTTTAATATATATAAGCAATTTCATTGGCTACAAGCATTTTTTTAAATGTCTGACCATGTTAACTGACTTTGAAAAATTTATTTTATTTTATTTTTTTCTTTTTATTTATTTACTTATTTAAATTTTTTTTTTTTTAATTTTTTTGAGACAGAGTCTCACTATATCGCCCTCAGTAGAGTGTTGTGGCACCACAGCTCACAGCAACCTCAAACTCCTGGGCTCAACTGATTCTCTTGCCTCTGCTGGAACCCAAGCAGCTGGAACCACAGGCACCTGCCAAAATGCCCAACTACTTTTTACTTTTTTATAGAGACAAGATCTCGTTCTGGCTCAGGTTGGTCTCGAACCTGTGAGCTCAGGCAATCCACCCGCCTTGGCCTCCCAAGTGCTGGGATTACAGGCATGAACCACCAAGCCTGGCTTTTTAATTGACTTTTGATTTCAATTATACTGAAGTTTAGGAAGAGGATATGTGGTTTTCAAGGCTGACGGTCTGTGATCTCTGCTTATAATTTACCTTTCTAAGTATGTCTTCATGTTCATTTCTCATGAATATCTTTGAACTTTGTCTGAGTCTCTGATTAGTCCATCTGTCCCATCAAACATTTTTATGAAAACCGAGGAAGCCGAAGCTCAGCGTTGCCTCATCTTTTCTTCCTGTCTTTTCTCAAACCTGCAAGGCCCATGAAGAATGGGTGGGTGCAGGACAGGAGGCCGCCCAAACTGGGGAGGCTAAGGGATCATTTCTTTAAATCCCAGAAGGAAGAGCTCAGTGATGAGGTTGACTGCACGGGGGCACTAAGTTCTTCATGCATGTACACTGTTTGAAAATTTCAGGGGCAGATTAGTTAGCAGACCCGGATATCTGAAAAGGAGAACCAGTAACCAGTATTTTTGCTGAATGTTAATCTCCCCTGGCCACAATATTGGATGGATCAATTGGACTATTTAGAAAACCACTTCTGGGGAAACTTAGTGCAAATGTCTGTTTTTCATTATTCAGTACACCAGAGTTCAGGGATTATCCTAATTATTAATTCATAAATAATTCTGTGATACCCAACTGAACATTTTGGTTGTTGGGAGGCATAGTAGCAAAGTATTGATTATGTATCCTGGCTTTTCCTGAATAGTGCAAAAAGGTAACTTGGTTTTTTAAAGGGAAACATTGAAAAACAAAGAGAAGTGAATAATGCATTGTACAAATTTGCTGTAATTGGTGTGTTGGCCTTCTTGGGCTGCCATCACAGAATACCATAACGGGGTGATTGTTACAACAGAAATTTATTTCTCACAATTCTGGAGGCTGAGAAGTTGAAAATCATGGTGCTGACCATTTGGCTTCTAGTAAGGGCCCCCTCACATAACACAGAGAGACACTGTCTGGTATCTCTTTTTATCAGGACACTAATCATGTTGGATTAGGGTCCCCATCCTTATGACCTCATTTAGCTTTCATTACTTTCAGAAAGGTCCTATCTCCAGATACAGTCCCATTAAGAGTTTGGGGCTTCAACATGTAACGCATGGGAGACACACATACTTAGTCCAATAGTGTAGCCTTCCTGTGTGAACTGAGGTGCAAGTGTAATGTCATGTCAACTTTTAAAGAATATTAAATTACCAAAACATTTTAAAGTGTCTTAAAGGAAAGGATTAATGGATTTAGTAAAATTAGAAATTTAGATTGAATTTTAATTTGTCTAGGTAAAAAATGAATAATTTATGTGACTTTTAAGATACTTGAATAATTAAAAAAGGCTAACCAAAAAGCCAATAGCATTTTAAAAAATAACTTCCATTAAAATAGTCTAGAAGGTATCTTGCTCCCACACAGCACTCAGTTCAGGAACTCCTCTTAACATTTCTTCTGAACTGCATTTTCTTGCGTTCTAAACTCTTCACCAGAATCATTTTTCTCATGGAAAACAAATATAGAATATCCTCTGAGCAGTGGTGTCATGGTTCATAGTTCTAGAAATTATGAAACAAATGTTACCCGAAGGTGACATGGAAACGAATTTATTAAACCCTTTACGGTAACTAAACCTCAAAGTACCTAAGTGCAAAGTGGTTGAACTAACCACTGTGGTTTCCTTTCGGAATTTATTTTAAAAGTCTGTGTTGCCCTTCTCAGAGCAGCTCTCAAGGAGCACACAGGGGAAGTCAGCTCTGCCACCATGCCTGTCAGAATTTACTAAGTGAATTTTGACAGTTTAAATGTAATTTTGCTTTTAAAATTGGCCTTCTGGAGCCCAAAGGGTAGTAAATTTTCAGTTAGTTTAATTCTCTTATTTTGCCTGTGGTGTGGATCAAATGGGTGACTATTCTTTTTGTTAACAGTCACTTCCTGGAAACTAATATCTATTTCTGTTTATTGATATCTATTTCTGCTTATTAGAAGCAACAGTGTGTAAAGGCTTTGTATTGAAAGCTGTGGTTGGGAATCCTCCCACACCCAGGGGTGGGTCCTGGAGTTACACTGTGGGATCATCTGGACGTTGGCAAATCTGGATGCTCAGATGTTGGACATGTTGAGAGAGGACGTGTCTCAGAGTCAGTGAAGTTTTCTGCTTCAGGCGGTTCCTTTCTCTGGGAACCTTGTGAACAAGCTGTGCCTCTTTTAGCTGTGAGGTAGTTGGGAGATTGATGGTTCATGAAGACTGTATTGTATATTATACCGTACAGAATCTTTTTTGACTAAGAGTTGTATTCCTTTCTACTGCGTTACTTAGATTAAATTCTTAATGATATATTAGCTTATATATATATATTATAACTTTACATGAAAAATTTAAAGTATAATTTAGAAGAGGTCTTAGTTCATTTTTCAGTAATGTAAAGTGCGTGTGCTCTCTTCCCACAGCCGGACCATATAGTGGTTTGGGCGAAATAATCCATCGGGAGAGTGTTCCAATGCACACATTTGCCAAGTATCTCTTCACCTCTCTCCTACCTCATGATGCTGAATTGGCATACAAAATTGCACTGAGAGCAATGCGGTAAGTACTCACAGCCCAGGCCGGCAGAGGCAACTCACATTCCCCACTGGGAAGCATGGCTGTCAACTGATTCCTCATTCATTCATGTTTCTTATGGGCAGCAGAAAATCTAAAGAAACTATTTACGCTTCCTGGATTGTTGTGAAGGTGATTTGTTTGCTTTTTTGCTTTTGTTTAAAAGTGAGGGAAGAATTGTATCCTTGACTGCTGTCAAACTCATGTGCTACTTTTTTCTACTTTTTCTATTGGGAATAGAGCACAATTTTAGGCCACATTGAATCATGAGACAGCAACACTCGAAAACTTTCTAAATAATTGTTTTGAAAAAATTAGATTTTTGAAACTGGTAAATAGTACCTATATACTCGAGTATATTTTGTGCCGAAAAACCCGAACTTGGCACAAATTTTGTGCCGAAAAAACTTGGCTTATACTCGAGTATATACGGTAAGTACATTTGAGTGAGTGTAATAATTGAGGGGAGACCTTCATGCCTGCTGTAGTCCAATGTTCCAGCAGTGGTGCAAGAAGACACATGGGTGGTCTGTGGGGGCTGAGAACAGATGGGTGTGGGTCTGATGTTCAGGGGCCTTCAGATATGCCAGCTCCTGCTCTTCATCAGAGCCCCCTTTTCGGTAATAACAACTGGAACACGTTCTTTGCCTCTCACCTTTTTATTTGCCCATCCCTTTTTAAAGCTGACTCGCCGAATAATTATTTTATCCCAAATTTGTCCAAGGAAGAGTACTTTTTATTGAGTTCAAGATTATATTTTTAAATCTTCTATGTAACCTTTAAATGTTAAGGACCTAAAAGGAATATCTGCCTTTCTTAAAGTGTCAGTTTTTTCTGTTTTTCCTTTAAAAAAAAATAACACATTCCTACATTTCTAATGGAAACTACAGGTTGACACCCTTATTGTTACCTAAAGACAAGCCATGTACAGACCTAAAAGCTGAGTTTGACCTCCTAAGAACCTTTTCATCAAAGATTCTATCTCTGTAATCAGTGGAATAAACTCAAAACCAAATCCTTCCCTTTAAATTACCAGTGGTCCCCATACTCTGCACTGAAAGTATTGAGTTTGGTTTATATCTATCAAGAGGCCTTTATGTGCAAGCTTGGGGGTGGTTTGTGTGTCTGTGTGCACACTTGTGTGTCCATGTGTGTTAAGGTTCATGCTCTTCAATTTGATACGCTTTCTGTGGCAACATGAAATCTTACCAACCTATTAGAGAATCCTTATAAAAACTCTTGTGCTTATTTTTAAAATCCCCAAAGTAAATCAATAACATAAGCAACAACAAAATTGTGTTATACCACTCTGTATTTTAGAGGACTATTTTAAAATAAGCAGATTCCTTTTCCCATTTTTAGGAGCTATCATGGAAGTTGTCTTAGGAAGACATGCTCAGCTCTATACTTACTCAAATCCAAGGAATTCTACTCTTGTCTTAAAAGGAAAGATGTTAATGTTATGATGCCACCAGAGGCTACTGCTACTACCACTGGCAACGTTTAAGGACAAAATAGCCTAAGGGTTCTGTGTGGTTTGGTTTATGTAAGGGCATGTGCCAGGCAGAAAGGCCTGCTTTTCTAATGTTCAGAAGCTCATTTATCTGTGGCCTTGGTTGCTGCCAAGGCAGCTTTTTCGTGGGAATACTAGCAGGGTGCAGGGGAATTGTTTTCCACCCTTCTCTTCCACCTGCCACCACTAACCCAGCCAAAGGCCTGCCATGGAATGGAGGTAATGTGACCTCCAGAGCATTTCAAGGCAGCTGGGGAAATAAGAAGGAAAGGGGAGGTGTATCTTGCTTTCTAGCTTCTTAGTCCTTCTGGAAGGGGGAGGCCAAGGGAGGGCATCTTCGGCACTCATTTCTCATCTTCCCAGGTATGTTGACTAGATTTCTCCACGGGCAAGATCTGCGTGTGAATACAGAGACGTTCTGAGTTTTGTTTTTTTGTTTGTTTTTTTGTTTGTAGAGACAGAGTCTTACTTTTTCACCCTTGGTAGAGTGCTGTGGCGTCACACAACTCGCAGCAACCTCCAACTCCTGGGCTTAGGCGATTCTCTTGCCTCAGCCTCCCGAGTAGCTGGGACTATAGGCGCCTGCCACAAACGCCTGGCTATTTTTTTGTTGTTGCATTTTGGCCGGGGCTGGGTTTGAACCCACCCCCCTTGGTATATGGGGCCAGCACCCTACCCATTGAGCCACAGGCGCTGCCCACGTTCTGAGTTTTTTAAAAAGCTAAAATAGTAAGTCTGCCAATTTATTCTTATTACTTAATTGCCTACCTTGCCGCTCTCCCTAGTGCTGACATCTCTTTCTGCCTAGATAAAAGGGAAAGGTGAGTCATTTGGCTCACTAGAGTACTGACTGCTGTGGGGTGGGGCCTTGAGGCCAGCGTGGCTCCATGACCCTGCTAACACCTGTTGGTCCCCAGTCCCTGACACTGATGTGTGTTTGAACAAAGGCCAGTGTTTTGATCATTGTATAGGAATTATTTCTGTTGTAGCTACTCTACCTGTCTCTTTGGTACTTATATTTAAAAGAGATCACTAAGCACGTACTTTGTTTTTAAGAATTTTTTGTCAAGATATTCTTAATTAAAAAATAGATTGATTAAAATGAGAAATCGCACAGAATTTATGCAAAACTGTTAAGGGACAGATGCTTGGATCAGTTGCATTCATCTTGTCTAACATGATTGTAGAACACATACTAACTTCAAATTTTTGAAGTCCTAAGGAAATGATTCTGCATAAAGTATGAATTTATGGAAAGGAGGTCATTTGTGCTTTACTTCCCCTCTTATATTTTAATAGGTTAAGCGTATTGGTTTCAATTATCCCCTGCTCCCTGAAATGTGTAGTCTCAGTCTTAAATATCTGTTCACTATTGGTTTCTATTGATTTTTATTTTTAAATGAGTGATAAGATTTAAAAATGGTAGATAAACATCAGGACTTGTGTTTCAGAGGCTTAATTGTTACATATTTTGATTTTTCCCAATATTGTTACTTTCTGAATGATGCAAAAGGAAGGAAATCTCTTGAGTTTGGGTGGTAAGCAATTAACAAGGTTTGGGTGATGAACAATTAATTATTATTAAAAGGAAATAAATAATCTGGAAGTTTGGCATACAGATAGCAGAGTATAGCCATACTAGCTCTTTCTGAACCTGGAACCTGGACAGTTTCTCCCAGCATCTAGCCCCTTCTCTGGCTTCTGCCGGCCAGTCTTTGTGGCCAAGGCAGTGGACAGGTAATAACTGGGGGCCACCTTCCTTGTCTTTTTACGGCAGGTTACTAGTATTGGAATCTACTGCTCCGTCAGGAGACCTCACTCGCCCACACCACATTGCATCAGTTGTTCCCAACCGCTACCCTCGTTGGTTCACTCTAAGCCACATCGAATCCCAGCAGTGTGAGCTGGCGTCCACCATGCTAACTGCAGCCAAAGGTAATGTATTGTCCTGAGACCTCTTAATTGTTGGGTTAGTTTGCCTTTTTTGCCTTCTTAAGGGTCATGTTTTCTATCAAATTCTCGATAGTGGTGTTAATTTCAGGTTGTAAGGGATCCTTTTCTTTAGATGTTAGCTTATGAGGCAAAACAGGTGCTCCTAATTTGAGCCTGGCATTTTCCTCACTTAGCTGCATCCTTAAAGTTGCTACCAACAGAGTTTAGATGTGCTGTTGTGCCAAGAAAATGGAAATGGTTGAGATTGAGAAGTAGAGAAAAGAATTTGGTTATATTTTTTTTCTTCCTGAAATATTCACCAACACATAAGAACTAGGAGAACCGTTTATCACCTTATGTTGGTTCTCATTCATACCTGGTTTTGGTCATGGGGAGTGTGTGGAGCTGAGATTCATAGATATTGTAGTAACTATGGGACCCTTAGTTGTAACATCTGTGCTGTCTGTGAACATGTTAGGTGAGTTAACTTGCACTTTTTAAATTTTGTTTTGATTGCTTTTTTCCCTCTCTTTGTGTGTATGTGTGTGTATGGTTTTATATATACATACATATCCATATATACACACACACACACACACACTTTTTTTTTTTTGGTCTATTTGTGTTGTATTGATTTGATTTGGTTTGGTTTTCCCTTATTCATTGCAGGCGATGTTCGGAGGCTGGAAACAGTATTAGAATCCATCCAGAAAAACATTCACTCCTCATCACACATCTTCAAGCTTGCCCAAGATGCATTTAAAATAGCAACTCTCATGGACAGTTTGCCAGACATCACCCTTTTGAAAGTGTCTCTGGAACTGGGCCTGCAGGTATGCGACTGGCAGTCTTTCCTGGGCATCAAAGACTGCTAAGTGAAGTTGCCTTTGAGAGTTGTTTTTGTTTGTTTGGATTTTTTTGTGCAGGTAAATGACTCAGGAGCACATGTCCGTTAGTCTGCAGGAGAGCACTGTGTTTCAGATCTGTGGTCTCTCCCACCTGAATCAGACCGTTGTGTGAGGCGGGGGACTTTCCTTATTTGCGTCTTTCAATCAAAAAATCATTTTCTGAATTACAGCCTTAACATCATTGTTTCTCCCTGGAGTGAATGGAGAAAAATTATTGCTAGCAAGAGACTTAAATAAAGCTAGTGCTTATAATAAATTTTCAATTTTTAGGATTAAATTTTTAGAGGAAGTATGAATTTTTATTGATGTTTGCATTTTCATAATGGATGGACCATTCTAGCTCCTTTTTATAACTCTGAGAAAATTAAGTAAAGGAAGGGCTAAATTAAGTAAAGGAAGGGCTATGGGGCCAGAATTTCGGATTTCAGTAGAACACAAAGCCAAGAGCATTTTGAGTTAGTCATGTAGTTAGGTGTTTGCTTCCGTATCATCTCTGAACAGATGACCCTATAGACCAGGAACTAAAACGTTTCTGCTTTTCTCCTGGAGTCTCTAGGAATATTTGCTTTTTTTTTTTTTGTCCTACTAAAAAGCAGTGAAAGAAATTGTTATACCCTGAGTCCCTACAGGATGGGGAACAGAATGTCACGGTTTGGTGATTTATCTGGTTGTTTTAGTTATGTATTCTCCTTTATAGTGATTCATAGAGTTTAAAGAAGTGGAAACTGTCCCTGCCACTGTTACAGAGAGCACTGGATAAGCAGAAAGTATAAGATAGTGCTTTTAAGTTGTACAGTGACAGTTTAGAAGTTTCTTTTTAAAAATAAGTTCTTGTTATTTGGCTCCCTTTGTTATCTTTTGCCTCATCTTAAAGTTATGATACAGGTAGCACCACAATATGAGCTTTCAGGTTATTTGGAATTCTGGGTAAACAGCAGACTTTAGTGGCGGGGTCTTTCTTTGTAGAACCTAAGAAATCCCACAGGGCCTTTCTGAGGCTTTAGGAATGTTACGTCCCAGGCATTTGAATCTTAAAGCACAGGGGAAGTAGGATGAGGTAGATCAGTTTGTTTGGGGACTTCTTACTAGAAAGTAAAAAAACAAAGTCAGATCCCTGATGATACCAAAGATGAAACTGACATGGGAAATGTTAAAGCTGGAGAGGAGAAGAGGGCGTGGACTGTCTTTAATGGGTGAGTCTAGCCCGTTGAATGAGAAAAGGGATGAAAGACTTGCCCAGTACCCCACATCTGGTCAGCAGGCCCAGCAGGAGAACAATTCTCGCCTCCCAGGCTGCAGAGGCCACCTCAGGAAACCATAGATAATCCCAAACTGATATGTAGAGCTAAACGATGCTTTTCATCTTCCTAGTAGTTTTATCTTAGGATAGACTTTTTTCCCATTGATGGAGGATAATTTTTCAAAACACTTTGTTACCCTTTCTTAACAGGTTATGCGAATGACACTGTCAACCTTAAATTGGCGCCGGCGGGAGATGGTGAGGTGGCTGGTGACGTGTGCTACTGAAGTGGGTAGGTAAATTCTGAGAAGCTTTCTCAGGCACCTCAGAGTAGGGTCTGACTTGTCATTTACAGATACAGAACATTTTCACTCTCTTACCTTGACTTCTCCAAGGCTCCTGTTCCTTCCAGCAACCTATAGGGCTTTCTTCCTTCCCACCCACAACCTTCACTTTTACACATTTGCATTGTTTATCATACAAACTGTCACATTTGTGAAGCTCTAACCTCTTATTTAAAATGGACTAAGTTGCTGGGCATGGTGGCTCACTCCTGTAATCCTAGCCCTCTGGGAGGCCGAGGTGGGTGGATTGCTTGAGCTCAGGAGTTTGAGACCAGCCTGACCAAGAGCAAGACCCCATCTCTACTAAAAATAGAAAAACTAATTGGGTGTAGTGGTGAGCACCTGTAAGTCCCAGCTACTTGGGAGGCTGAGGTAAGAGGATCACTTCAGCCCGGAAATTTGAGATTGCTGTGAACTATGACGACACCATGGCATTCCACCCAAGGCAGCAGAGTGAGACTTTCTCAAAAAATTAAATTAAATTAAAAATGAATGTATAAATCACTGAGTATTTAATTCTGTTCATATAAAGTTGCCTTGTTGTACTGAGTTTTTTCTTCATTATCCAAACATCATGGTATCCAGCAGGGAAGTGATGTCCAGTAGGTATGGTTTAGCTTTGATATGTGTCAGAAATTGCAGCTATCGGTAAGAATATCCTCTGGTTCCCCATAAGCTGTAATTTGTGAGGCCCTTCAGCCAAGTATTTCCCCTCTGCGACAATAGGTCAATAAGAAAGCAAATTGTACAGTTCCAGCAAGAATGCCAACAGAAACTAATGGTGGCTATTTAAAATAAATGTTGGTTAAACTATCTTTCTTTCTTCCTATTTGCATCAGAAAAGGATATACACCTCTTGCTGAGAAGACACTGCCATCTCAGTATTTAGATACTGACACAGCAGATACTGTAAAATCATTCTTCTTATTTTACTTTTATTAATGGGTAATGGTTTATTGTTTTGGAAAACGGGAACTTGGTCTCAATGTAAATATTATGTTTAGAGTATTAAAGTCATGCTTTGGTAAAATAATACAAAGACAATATGAGTTTAAGAATTGCCACACACATACAAAAGAATTGCCACACAACTCTTTTATCCTTGTACCCAATTTCTTTCTGAGATTTGGTAGTTTTTTTTTTTCAAATCACTCACTTTTAGAATTTTCCTACAAGGGGTGCATATGGGGTCTGTGTGCTTACAATGGTTATTTTGGAGAATTGGCCAACCATTTCCAACATCACAGTCATCAGTCATCTATAGATCTGCTTCTAGCGACTTTTTCTCTTGATTTTAGGCCACGTTATCTTGCTTCTTTGTGTGTCATATAATTTTATATTATGTGTACTTTAAACTTAGAAACAGACATACACAACATGTAAAATCCCTGATATGGTGAAGACTGCAGTTTTTCTTCCTCATATTCTGTAGTGGGTAACTGACAGGGGGCCCCAGTGAACTAGAGTTCATTAGCAAACAGCCATCGAAGGAATTAGACCTTTATTATAGGATGTTTATGTTTGTTACAGGCATTTTGATGAATAATAATTCATTATGACCTTATTCCAAAGGGTTGCTCCCAGGCACATTACCTTACAGGATTTTCTGGCCTGGCTTATGTTAACCATGTAAGCACTGGTGATAAAAGTGGGAGTAAGGCAAGACCTCTGGGCAGCTTCCTTGTCAGTAATAAGGCCCGTTTGTGTTCCTTGCAGGTGTTTATGCCCTGGATAGCATCATGCAGAGCTGGTTTACCCTCTTTACTCCCACTGAGGCCACGAGCATAGTTGCAACTACCGTGATGTCCAACAGCACCATTGTCCGCCTCCACCTGGACTGCCACCAGCAAGAAAAGCTGGCCAGCAGTGCCCGGACACTCGCATTGCAGTGTGCCATGAAGGATCCACAGAACTGTGCCCTCTCTGCGCTAACCCTTTGCGAAAAGGATCACATAGCTTTTGAGACGGCGTACCAAATTGTTCTCGATGCTGCTACAACCGGCATGAGCTACACACAGCTCTTCACAATAGCACGGTACATGGAGCACCGCGGGTACCCCATGAGGGCCTACAAGCTGGCCACCCTGGCCATGACCCATCTCAACCTGAGCTATAATCAGGACACACACCCTGCCATTAATGACGTTTTGTGGGCCTGTGCACTCAGCCACTCCCTTGGTAAAAATGAGCTTGCAGCTATAATACCTCTGGTGGTCAAGAGTGTCAAGTGTGCAACGGTACTGTCAGACATTTTGCGCAGGTGCACTCTGACCACTCCTGGCATGGTGGGACTTCATGGAAGGAGGAACTCTGGTAAGCTCATGTCACTGGACAAAGCGCCCTTGAGGCAACTCTTGGATGCCACGATTGGGGCCTACATCAACACCACGCACTCACGGCTCACGCACATCAGTCCTCGGCACTATAGTGAGTTCATAGAGTTCCTCAGCAAGGCCCGAGAGACCTTCTTAATGGCGCATGATGGACACATCCAGTTTACACAGTTCATTGACAACCTGAAACAAATCTACAAAGGCAAAAAGAAACTGATGATGTTGGTTCGGGAGAGGTTTGGTTGATAGAACTTGTATGAGTGGGGTGGGGGGGTGGGAGGGATGGTTTGTTTTTACTTGAGCCTGCCTTTGTACCCTTTTTAACTTAAAGAACAGAGCCACGCCGGTATTATATGTGTACAGTTATATTGCGTTTGCAGACTAAATTGTCATGTTGTGAAAGTTTGTGTGTTTTAATTTTTTTCCCTTTTTCTTTCTTTCCTTTTTTTAAATTTTTTTTTATTTTATTTTATTTTTTGGTTTCGTATGAGAGAGAGGTTAAAAAGGTTTGGTTTACACTGAGTATATGTTGTCAAGTGGCAAAAGTCCACATAGCTCTCCTGTTTTCTGTATACGTTCACAGCCTCAAAAAAAAAAAAATAATAATAATTGAAATGGCTTTAAAAACCAAACAAAACACCTCCATCCTGTGATAAGTACCTCGAATGGATTCAGCTTTACTCCTTTGTAACTCATCTTTACATTCTCAGCATATTTAAACAAACCGACAAAGTGAAATACTAATAGTAAAAGGCTGACCCATGTGGCTTTGCAGTGCTGTTCGTCCAGAAGCATGGCACACGATGCTTGTGCATGTGGAAACTTAGCGACTGTCAACATACATTCTCAGGGATTTATCCAAAAAAAAAAAAAAATTAAAAAAAGAATGAGAGCATTTATTGTACTGTATATATATTATAGTATATGTCTGAATATTGAAAATATAACATTAACTAATTTATAAAAAATATTCTATGTAATGCAAAATACTTGAAGCTGCAGTAGCTTGGTTTTAAACAAACAACAACAAAAAAAAAAACAACTGAGAGACAACCTATCAGAAAGACGAAAAGTGCGCCTTGCTTCAGGGTTGGCTCAGCCGGTGGACTCCATGCCGGGCATCTGTGCAGAGCCTCCTTTTGGATTGCACGGTTGGACTGAGATCTATGGGGAGGAATCATATATGTATATATATTTATACAACTTATGTATACATATATATATGTATACACACAGACACACACACACACACACACACACAAACCAACAACCACTATACCACACATGCTCGTAACAGGCACTAGAATGAAGAGGGACAACAAAGTACACAGCCGGAGCAGCAAGCCTTAGCATTAAGAATATACAATATGCCGGAATCGGGGTTCGTGCCTCCTAGCCTAGGAAACTTAAAAGAAATATCCTTGACACAAAACGCAAAATGTTTTCCAAAACAATTGACATATGATACATTACGCCTTTGCAGTGAGCTAATAATAAGCTAACCTTTGTGCACAAATAACATTATATATATTATATATCTATTCTGCATAGGTATTTTGACTTTGTGCAGGACAGAAAGTTGTGTAGGTATGACTGTTCTACTTTTCAGTTTTCTTTTCTTTTCTTTTTTTTTTTTTAATATATTTTATTTTCTCTAGAATTACTCAAACAAAAGCAGCCTTCTATCTTGCCTTGTCTTAATGCTTTAAAATAACCAAACTGGAGATCTAACTACCAAACTGTTCATTATATTATTAAATACCAACTTTGGTTACAGTATAGTGTCTTTACTTTAGCTGATGGTTCTGTAACCTTGTGCTTTTTAAAGCAATTTTTATGTTTTGGTGCAAAAGTTGTCCAGTGTCTCTTGTTCCCTTCATTAGAGAACATGCTAGAGGTATGTTTGTAGGTATTTTTGTTTAGAAGAACTATTTCATGCGCTCCATTTTATTTATTATAATAGGTAAAAAGAAAAAAAAAAGGTTGTACTTCATCACCCATGTAAACATGCTCATGAAGTTGAAAGTAATTAAGATTTGATACACTGATATCAATTTATTTATGTAACTAAATCACTGTTTTATAAACTTGTTAATGATCAACAATTTTTGTTTTGATTAAAATTAGTTTTTTGAAAGTTGATTCTGCCTCCTTTATGGTATATCTCTTGTTACACTTGAGTGGTGATCATGGACCTGGCTGTTAGTACATCTCAGAGAGTTTTAATACTGTATTCGTTCATCCAGTAAATATTTATGTGCCATTTTCTAAGGAAATAAGCACGGTGAACAAAATCAGATCTTGGCAGCTTATTGTCTGCTTCCTGGAGAGTGTAAGCATGAGGTAGATAGTCACTAAGATAAAATATGAGACAGAATATTCTACTTGTTTCCAGTCCATACACACTGTCATTCTTCCCTAGCCAATAAACTATAATGTAGGTTGCTCAATACTTGAAACAATAAAGGCTAAGTTTGTGAGGGGTTTGTGTGTGGGGGGTTTCCAAAGAAAACACATTGTAAGAGATAAATGCTATGTATACATGAGGGGCATGTAGATGGCCCCTTCTCCATCAAAGATCTATATGCAAAATGATGCAAATATTTGTGAGTGAGTGGTAAAAAAACCCTATCACATAATTAACTATTTTGGGGTGTATAGTTCAGTAAAGTATATTTACGTTGTTCTAAAACAGATCTCCAGAATTATCTTGCAAAACTGAACTCCCTATAGCAGCGGTTCTCAACCTGTGGGTCACAACCCACAGGAACTGTATTAAAGGGTCGCGGCCCTGGGAAGGTTGAGAACCATTGCTCTACACCTATTACATGAATGCCCTTTCTCCCCTTCCTCAGCCCCTGTTAACACCACCATTCTACTTTCTCTGTCTCTGAATTGACTGTAGACATAGAAGTGGAATCACACAGTCTTTGTCTTTTTCATACTTATTTCACTCAACAGCATTCTCCAGGTTCATCCATGTTGTCACATATGACAGGACTTCCTTTATGAGACTGCGTAGTTTTTCCTTGTATGTATTTATTTATACATATCACATTTTGTTTATTCATCCATCAGTGAAAATTTGGGCTGCTCCCACCTCTCGGCTATTGTGACCAATACTGCTGTGAACATAGGTATGGAAATACCTCTGTGAGACCTGCTTTTAATTCTTGTGGATATATACCCAGAAGTGAGATTAACAAATAACTTTTTTTAAAGCTACAATTTTCAGAATACCCAGTCCTTGGAAATATTTTAAGTTTTTCTTTGACATCAGTCTTAGCAAATTCCAGATGTCGAGAGGTTAAGTCAATAGGTGAAAGTTAAAATAAATAAATCCGTGGTGACATTTAAAATTCCATTAATCCCAAGTAGAAATAAAAATAAAAATTATAAAATGGTGTGAGGGTTGGTTCGTTTTTGTAAGATTATTTGTAGTTTTTTGAAAGCTGATGCTGCCCAAAGGCAAATACAAATTTGTGTTGTGCCCACTAAAGCACTAGGATATTTCATGATGAAGTGGATTGCTAAAAAGTCAGAAGGAGTGCTGTCAAAGGAAGAAGAAAGGTGACTCCTGATATCCAGGACTTTGAGGTTTCCCTTATAGAAATTATTCAGTGTTCACTGGCTATTTTTGCAGAGAGGCCTTACACTTACCGAGGGCCTTCAGAATTGAGATGGAAATGAAGACCAAGGCTGACAGAGAAATGACCTCAGATGACTTCCCCATCCCTATTGTAGTCAACATTCTGGAACCATCATGCCTTTGATTGTGGCCAAGTAGACAAACGGATTTGATATGGACATGTTTTCTTACCTTACAATGAGTCAGTGCTAGAGAAAGTCCTGAGGTAGTTAAAATTGCAGTAGCAGAAAGCAAGCTTAGATACTTAAAAGGCAAGAGAATTTGTTCCTAATTTGGGGCCTGGACTGGAATTCTCCATTTCTCTACTCTTGATTTGTGATTTCACTTGAGAAGAAGGGCTATAGTTTCAGGGGGGAAATGAATGTTTCATCACTTTCAAATATTAATATGTCAGTTGAAAAAAAATTAACTGAAGTCACTGCAGTCACAGTATTCTAATAGTACAACATAGTAGCAAAAGAGAACTGAGATTTTTCTAAATTGCTGAAAAAGTTGTTAAATTGCATCTGGTTCAGGAACAAATAGTGAGCACACAGTACAATGTAAGAAAAAACACTAAGTAATCTGATACATTTAAGAACATGTGTGACTGAAGTAAAATTTGAGACGAATTGTTTTATACCAGCTTGTGGACCAATTCAGTCTAGCTTGGGCCAAAGAGGCAACGTATTGGATTCTGAACGGTGCATTCAGCAAACATTTTCTTTGTGCCCACCAGGTGGTGAGCATGTTGCCAAGTACCAAGAGAACAAGTAATGAACAAAACAAAGTGCCTGATCTCAGGGAGCACGCGTTCTAGTAGGAGGAGGGCATAAAATGTATTACCTAGTGACAGGTGTGATAGGGAAAATCAGGGAGAGGGGTGCGATTCTAAGTACAAGGACCTGTAATGCAGTGAAACATGGACAGACAGCTGAGGGAAGTGAGGGAGCTGGCTGTGCTGCTGTCTGGCAAATGTGTGTCTGAACCAGAAGGAACAGCAAGGGCACCCCAAAGTAGAAAGGTGGGAATGTGTTAGCCTCCCCTGACACCGACTGGCAAGGGAACCGTAGCCACACAGGGTGAGAGGCGCGAGGGGAAGAGGAAGTCGGAGAGAGGAGGAGAGGCCAGGTCAGCTCCCCAGAGGCTTGTCAGCCGTAGTAAGGACTTTGTTTCTGAAGGATCCGAAGTAGAGAGAGGCATCCCACAATCCGACTTACAGGTGAGATGAGAAGCCATTCTCTGGCTGCTCCATGGTTAGGGCAGCAAGAAAGAAGCAGAGAGACAAATTATACGGTTATTAGAATAGGCAAAAAAATAGAATTGTGGCTCTTGGCCTGGTGGTGTCAGTGGGGATGGTGGTCAGAGTCTGCGTATCTGGAAAGTCAAGCCATGTCCTAATACTAGATTTGGCACATGAGAAAGAGGCATCAAAAACAACTTCAGAGTTTTAAACTTGAACCATTGGAAGGAAAAGTTCCTATTAACTGAAATGGAGAAGGGTAGTGAATGTTTTGGAGGAAGACTGGGAGTTCGGTTTTGGGCATTTTCGATTTGAGATGCCTGTAAGACACACAAGTGGGACTGTCAAATAGGAGTTAGTTCAGGAAAAAGCTCAGGGCTAGATCTAAAACATCAGGAGTCTTTAGATCTAAAACTAAAGACTGGTTATTTATAACCAGGAGACAGTAAATAAAGATAATTTAATTCAAAATAGAGAGCCCTGAAAATCACTTCCCTGATTGAACCATTTCCAGTCCTCCATCTCCCTGGCCTCTAACTGGTGGCTTGTTGCAGCCCTCAGTCCTCTGAGCTCTTACCTTTATTCTCTGCATATTGACTTTCTTCTCTTAAAATAGTTTCTCCATGAATAGAAAACAAGCTTTGGATCCTTACATCTCACTGCTTCTCCACCAGAGAAGGTCTGTCTACTCTTGCGTTCTAGTTTGGGAAACTCCAAAGAAGACCCCATCATGGCCTGGGAAGGTGCAATGTGGCCAGGCAGGGCACCTGTATTTATCGGGATATGGGATTCCAGAGAAGAGATTTATTTTCAGCTGTGTAATCATCATTTTGTGTCTTCCGTGCCAGGAACAATAATAGCCTACTGATGGGCAGCCTTACAAATATAACTGCGTTATGAATATTTTGAACTTCGCCTACCCTGTGCTGTCATTTGGCAAGAATTTTGTATTTTCTACATTTTGGAGAATCTTGGTGGCTTAAAGTTAGATAAGAAAGCAATAATCCCTATTCTTCCCTACTGTTATTTTTAAATTTTTCTTGTTTTTTTCCTTTTCCCTAACTTTTTATTCTGAAACTTTTTAAAATACAGAAAAGTTGAGAGGGTAGCAAAGTGAGAAATGTGACTTCCTCAATGTCCACATACGCTGTAAATCTTGAACTGTGTTTTGGTTTCACAGGCCTGGTGACTCCATCTTAGACGCTAGACCCCTCTGGGCAAAAGTCTGGGCTATAATGAGGTAAATCGCTCCTGTACGGAGAACCCAGTTCTCAAATGGGAAAGGAAGAAGGCAGCCTCCTTTCTCTCCTCTGTGCAGTCAGAACCAAATGGAAACACCTTCCTATCAAGGTAGAAGTATGAAGAGGGGGGAAAAATCTGCTTTTTGAAAGAAATGGTCTTATATTACTCTATGTATTAACATTCAGGGAAAAACAATTCTTTCGGTCCACTGAGAAATTCTAACTTAAAGAATGTGAGACCCTCAAACAGAGGCATGAATAGAGGAATTTTGTTTTTCCTCCATGGGAAGCCATTCTCTGGTATTTAAATGGGCTGTTGCCCTGTGAATATGTTCCTTGGAGTAACACAAAATATAGAAAAGATGAAACAGCCATCAGAATGGTATGAACATTGCTTCTGTTTTAGAACAGCACACTGTATTACAGCCACAGACTCTGAAAAGAGATGAGGGACCAGGGACCACACTTTGGTCCTCCAATTGGGTTTTTGTTATGATCACCGTCATAACCATTGCAATAATCTTGGCAGCCACATTTCACGCTCACTGTGTACCAGGCCCAGTGTCTTTGCATTTTTATATGGATTAAGTCGTTCATTCCTCACAGCATCCTCTGAGGCATGTATTATTATCATCTTTTACCAGTGAAGAAACTGAGACCCAAAAAGGTTGTCCAAAGTCCCAGGGCAAGTAGGCGGCAGATTTAAACTCAAGAAACTGGCTCCGAGTCACACGCATAAGCAGTCAGGCTCTCCTGCTTCTCGTGGAATTATTTTATTTTTCAAACACTGCAGAGGATCCAAAGAAATAGAAGATACAGTTCTGACCCTGAATAAAAGTTACCAAAATTAATTTAACAATGAAAGAAGCAAGGTGGATGGAACAACTATCTGAATTTTCACATTTTTGCTCCGTAGAATGACATAATATGATCAATTTAATTCTCAGTGGAGTCAAGGAAACGCAACCTTATGCATGTCTGTCTGTCTACATGTGTAGACATCAAATAGAAGCTTAATAGCTCACCTCACAGTGCAGTGATGGGCGGTCCAGGCCCCATCCGCCTTTCCTGCCTCTGGGTCGGAGTTGACTCATCCAGATTCTGTCTTCACATCTGCTCTCTGGCCATTGGTTAGCAGCCAGTAGTGGAATACAAACCCATTGATGAGTTTTTTAATCTACATAATATTTGAGTCTCCTAGTATAGCAGTGTTTGTCGGAGCCTGGTCTGTGGGCTGCCTACATCAGAACCAGCTGAGGGACATCCAGACAGGCTGATTCTGGGCCCCCAACCCAGATCTAGTGATTTTTGACTCTCAGCAGGGAATGTAGAAATCTGTATAAGCAACACAGTTTTAAAGATCATTTTCATTTTTCCCTCACATCTAACCTCCCCAAGGGTTACTTAAAAAGCTGATTATATGCAATTGGAAAAGTAGGTTTGGAGGGTGGGGTCTGGGCAAAGCCAAATTGCAGCCCCCGGCCTCAACCCCTGCCTTCTTCTCTGCCAGCAGCTCTTCACAGCCACGCGTCTCTGTGAGTCCCATCTACCACCCAGAGAACTGGCACGTGTGGCCGCGGGCAGGGAGTGCCCTGCACGGAGACGCCACGTGTCAGGACAGAGAGAGCACCCACAGGCTGGACACTGGCGGAGCCTCCTCCCCGTGAGAACCATGAGGACAGGTCATTCAGTGAAGGAGCTTTCTTGGAGCAAAATTTTACACAAGGCTGGCCTCCTGTGGCAAGTGGTCCATTAGCCATGTGCACAGCACCTAAAGAGAACAAGTGAGCCTGGAGAATATTAGGGAGCCACCTTGGGAGAATGAGTCTCCCTGAAAACATGCCGAGTGAGTGGCCCTGACAGGTCAGGCACTCCCAGAGCTGCAGCTGCACCCGCGCACACCTGTAAGTCACTCCGCTGTGGCCAGTGATCAGACGCCTTTCTGTCCTTTACGTGTGACACTTCAGACCCTCAGGTTCCCTCACTGGCGGAGAGACCAAGCCACTGAGCTTCCATATTGAGAACCAGGAAATCTAATTTGTGGATGAAATTCCCCAAATCAATTTTGATTGCTGTCACTCGAGGAGATTGGAGGGGCTCAGAACCGATGATGATGTGTGAAAACATTTCTTTAAACCGCGAGGTAGAGAATGCACAGTCAAGGTCTCTTTGCCCTTCAGGTCCCCCTGGGCTTTCGTGAGTATCCTGCCAGCGGTTCAGGTGAAATTGAAGTGGGGGTGGTGTGTCTCTTTCTGTCTCGGTGACCTTCTCAAGTGCCTCTCCTGGAGCAGGAGCAGCTGGTCCAGCAGCCCTGAAGTCCCCCCACATGCTTGATGAATTCAGCGTCTCTGAAGCAGTGATTTCTTCTCTCTTTCTGGAGGGACTTGGTCTTGCTATGCACAAGCACCTTAGTAAAAAAAAGTGGCTTCCTACACAGATGGCTTGCTCCATGTATGATGGAGTTATGTCCCCAAAAACCCATCATAAATTGAAAATATCATAAACTGAAAATACACTGATAATCTACCAAATATCATAGCTTACCCTAAACGTGCTCAGAACACTTAACATCAGCCTATAGTTGGCAAAATCATCTAACACAAAGCCCATTTTATAAAATGTGTAATGTCTCACAGAATTCATTGAATTGCTGAAAGTAAGAAACAGGATGGTTGGGAGGAAGGAGGGCAGTCGGTGGGTCTCACCTAATGTGCCCACTGTGAGGGTGCTCAGCATGACCCCCGGGTGAAGGGCTCCACTGTACCTTGAACTTCATCTTAGAACTGAAAACAACGAAACCTAAACATTTGTACCCTCATATTAATTTGAAATTAAAAACAAACAAACAAACAAACAAACAAAAAAGCTGGATGGTGGTATAGGTGCTCACAGCAAGTTTCTACTGAATACATACTGCTTTCACCCCGTCACCAAGTTCCAGAATCCTCAGTGGACCCATGGTCAGTCAGGGACCATCAGTCAGGGACCATCAAGGCTTTTCCAACCATGTTCTCACTCCAGGTAACAAATGACTTTCTGCCTTGCAGACTTGGTCACTCAGGAGTCCCCGAATGGCCTGCCCAAGTGCAATGAAGAGCAAATTAGACAAGCCCTCAGATGTGCTGCCTTTTTGCTTCTAATTAAGGAGACTTTTAAAAAATCCCCATCTGACTTTTACCCAGTCAGTTGGTGCTTCTGGTTCTTGGAACTCTGAGGGGAGAAAGCCTCCATGTCTGTTAGTCAGGGACTGAATGCAACCTTTCAACCATAAATCACCCAAATTGGCTTGTGTAAACTCTCCAATTAAAGCTATGACACAGGTTATAATGCTTGTGAAGCACAGAAGCGAAGGAAAGAGATTGTGTGACGTGGTAGAAACGCTTTATTTCACCCACAGCAGGGTCTGGGGCTCTGACTGATTATTTAAACCATGGTGAGGTGGGCTTTGCTCTACAGGGCAGGTGGCATAGACCTTTCAACCACCTGGTAAGTCCTGCGCAGCCTCCCTCTCTCCACGTGGTGGTATTATGGGGTCTGAACTTTTCACAAACGTTATTGAAGACAAATGCATTGCTGGGACCCCCTTCTCCTCTCACAAGCTGTGAAAGGCACAACCCTACTGGAAATAAAGAAGCAACCCATGTCGCCTTCCAAAGGGCACCCTCAGCCTCCTTTCTTGGAATCGGTGGCAATGGGGCTCATCAGCAGGTGGCAGGACCATCTCTGGCCCCTGTTTGATACTAGTTAGGGGCAGAGATAAAGAGGCTAAATGAGGAGCACATGTAACTCATCCCAGAAGGAGGCGATTTGTTGGAGAGGATGGGGAGGATAGATGCCAAATGAGGCACAGGCTTGTAACTTCTGATTTCTATGAAGGATAAAATAACTCACTCACATCCACAACTTGCTGACCACACAGAACTCCTGCTGGCCTAAAACCCAGGCTGGGCTGTCCCATAGGGGTGTCCTGCAAAAGGCTGGCCAGGGAGAATTAGCCCCACTGAAAGGTAAGAATCAGTACAAGATCTACACAATGTGCCACAAGGGAAACACAAGAAAAAGGAGTAAACAAAGAAAATGATAAAAAGGACTAGGAACCATAAAAGTGTGGCCATCAAGTCGGTGAAAATCATGACTCCATTAAAAAAAAAGAATATATCAAAAAATTACATATTTTTATATATCAAAAAAAATTACATATCAATCTAGGATCTCAAAGCAGAGATATGAGTGCTCAAGAAAGAATGAGCTATTATTATGTCTTACTATTATTAATCTCCTTTTATTTACTCACAAACAGACCTTAAAATATGCTCATGGTTCAAAATGCTTTTATGTATTAACTAATCAGTTCTCACTTCAGCCCTGGTAGGTAAGTGCTCTCAGTTTATTCATTTTAAAGATGAAGTACCAGGGTTCTGGTAACCCTGACTGTGGAGCTCTCACTTTTAACCCTGTACTGCCAAGGAGCCAGGGGAACCCTGGGAGAAGGCACAGAGAATGAAGGCCACGGGGGAGCAGGCACACAAGGCAATGAACACAAATGAAAATACAAGGACAGGAAGGATCAAAAGCAAAGAACATGAGTTGGAAATGAACAGTCTGGCAAGAACAATGTGAAAGTAATGGATAAGGATGTCAGTTCCATGAGATCCAGACAGTATCCTATAGAAAAGAGTGAAGCAAGCAGAGCGTACACAAAGTTAGGACTGAAGACTCATTACAGAAATGAAAGAAGACTTGAGTTTGCACTACGATGACATAGCAGGTTCCAGAGAAATTGACACACTGCCCGGATCATGGTAAAGTAACGAGAATTCAAAGATAAAGAATCCTGAGAGCATCTTAAAAAAGAGGAAAAGTCGCCCATACAGGAAAAAACAGGTTGATGTTAAACTTCTCCTCAACAATACTCAATACTTTTCCAAATCATGAAAAGAAAATGAGAGATCCGAGAATTTATACCCAGGAAACCTGTTGAGACAGGACCAATAGCTCTGTGGACAGAACTTCTTTTTGAAAATAGCAAACCTTTTCAACCAAGAGATCAATGGAGAAATTTCGGCAAAAGGAGAGATGGTGAGCTTTGAATCCATTCAATTGCAGGATTAAGAATTAAAACACTTGAAGAAATTGTGGGTGTGTCATATGCCATTTCTGTGTAGAAATAATATTTTTGAGCAAGATGTAAGGTTCTGAAAGAAAAAAAAAAGCAAATGTAATGATCTCCAAATATTTACAGCTGGAGGTCAAATGACAATAGTATAGATATATTTAACTCTAAATAATTAGTGATATTAGATAGTTTCCTAGATACATTGTGAAATGGAGAAAAAGGAAGTCAGAACAAGACACACAGTGGACTCCGTTTGTGGAGTGGAGAAGAATCTCTCTATATAAATAATACATATTCTATACATAAAATTTGCTTACAGAAGGGTAGATTATCTCTCAAAGACTTTACAAGAAATTGTTAATAACGGCAAGAAATAACAAGAAGTTGTTAATCTGGTTAAGGGATCTCCTTGGTTCAGATACAGGGGTGGAAGGGAGACTTTTCACTTGTATCTTTAATGTTCTATTCCATGAACTTAGATCAAGTAATTTTTTTTTAACCCAAGCTCTGATACATCTTTAAGAGCCTCAGGTTTACACCACTTTTTTTCTTTAACCATTTCTCCGGGTTGCTTCGTTTTCTGGCTTCTCTGGCTTGTTTAACTTGGCTCTGAGTTCCCTTTGCCTCCAGATTAGCGTCTTACGTCCACCTGAAGAAATACGCACCATTTCCCTCTCATCATACACTCTTTAATGCCCTAGTGAGAATCACCTTTTGTTAAAAGGATATCCTCCAGAGTCCTCAGCGCTACCCCAGCCCACCACCTCACCTATAGCCTCTTCCCAGGAATCCTTTGCCTTGATATGGAAACCTCTCCACTCTGGCTTCTGAGATGAAGGTGTGTGACTGGGGGGAGAGAAGCTTGTCATCAAGAAGGTTGGGGACAAAGCTGAGGACCACAAAGAGGCTTAATAGAAGTGGCTGTCTTTTTTCTCTGCAGAAAACCCGCAACCCACTGAGGCAGAAACAGTACGCACAAAAGGCTCGGGATGTAAGCAGTGGCCTCTTTCTTTATTAGCGAATCTAAGAGCTCAATAGAAGCTTCAGACTGAGATAGCAGAAGAGTTGGGTGGGGAACTCTTCCAACCGCTGCGTCTCTATGGGTCTTGCAGAATTCTGGACTTTGTGAATGGGCTGGATAGAGCAGCTGCCGCCAAGTGGGGGCAAATACTGTGGATCATGGTTAGGTTAGTCCCTCTCGTATTTGTAAATGCGCATGTAGATGCGCCCTCCTCTGACCCCAGCCCCTGAAGCACACCTCGGGCACCTGCCTGTCCAGCAGGTCTTCCTTTGTCTCTTCCAGAGTGAGACTTCTAGCTCTCCTCTCACTCACATCCTCTTGTCCCCAGGACCCCTGGCTGTCCCCATCACAGTGCAAAGTGCTTCCCACTTCCTCCTGCTCACCAAGGCCTAGTAACGCCAGGTGCTACACCGGGCCAGTCGTAACTGATCTTTCCCAACAGCCTTTTGAGGTTTAAAGAAGTTTTAGACATAGGCCTGTTTCAGTCTGACTCCGAATCTGCCCTTTTTTCAACTGGGTCACCATCTTATTCCGTCTCCACGGTAATCCTATGAGGTACTTATTATTATCTGTATTTCTAGCTCTTACATCACTGAGCACGGTACTATTCTTGAATCTTAAGTGGGCTGACTGAATTCAAAATCAGGAGCTGAGGTTTTAACCATACACACATTTTTTCCCCTCTGCTTTCCTTGTTTCTCTAAAAAAAAAAAAAAAAAAAAAAGACACGTGCTAAAGCTGCTAAAGAAGACAGAAGAGTCAGCAGAGCCTGTTGCCTGAATGTAGAGGTGCTTCCTTTTTTGTCCTTTATGGCCTGGGGGACAAGGAGTGTTCTGGGGCCATTGGCTTAGAATTGGGATTCGGGAATGGGATTCTAGGAGTAAATGAATGAGAAGTCTGAAGCTATAGATAATCTCAGTAGGGCCACTATCTCTATCTATCTGGCTGTTTTTTTTTTTTTTTTACTATTTTGCAAGAACGAAATAGGTCTTTATAGATTTAAATGGCTATTTGGGATGTGGAAAATCTTTAAAGGCCAGAGATAACTCACGTCTCCTGTTGCTTTCTTTGAAAATGTCCACCTTCTGTCTGTTTCTGATGTCTTCCCCACGCTACCTCTGTGGCTCGCATACCCTCCTCAGGCCTCCCAGAAATGGCAGGACCAAGCTTAACCAGACAAGAAAGGTGTGCACTAGCTTCTACCAGCCCAAGGCCCAGTAGTATCACTGCTTGGTTGTCAGACCCAAGTCTCAATTTCAGACTTGTTACTGAGCCTGGGTCCTCTTCCTACGCCCCAGGAGTTATGATGAGCTTCAGCTTTATTTCTGTTCCTGAATTCTTGTTGTGGTCCCATGACTCATGGCCTCTTCCCTCGGCAGGGCTGAGACCCTGGCTTGTTATCCTGAGTTGCCCTCCTAGGAAATGGGAGGGTTATAATTAACATATACAGGAGTTTGTCACAGATGTGATCTCATTTTATCCTCATAGAAGTCTTAGAAATTGGCACAGAGAGACTAAATAACTTACTTGTGGTCACACAGTTCAGATCTGGCTGTCACTGGAGCTCTGCGCTTTCTATCATAACACATGGATAACCCTATTTTCGCTCTCCTTTGAAAAGCAGCCTTAATCACTAAAATCAAAGGTTACTTTGTAGGCACAGGTATCCACAGGGTTTAACCAGCCATGTGAAGTTATTTTTTAAAACAGTTTTATTGAGAAATAATTTTTGGCTCTAAGATACCTCTATTTAGGTTATACAATTCCATACCTTTTATTAATAAGTATAATTTACAGAATCATGCAACCAATCATTAGTACCTTATTTTAGAACATTTTCATTACTACAGAAAGAAACTCTGATAATTAACAGTCATTTTACATTTATTCCCATCCTCTGCCATAGGTAACCACTAATCTACTTTTTGTCTCTATAGAAATTCTGGATATTTCATATAAAGGGAATCAAATGTGGTCTTTTGTGTCTGGTGTCTTTTACTTAGCATTATATCTTCAAGTTCATCCATGTTGTAACATGTATCAATATTTTATTACTTTTTTGCTAAATAATATTCCACTGTATGGGTAACCCATGTTCTGTTGATCCATTCATTAGTTGGTAGACTTTGGTTTTTCATTTCTGCTATTATGACCAATGGTGATATGAACATTCACGTATAAATTTTGTGTGAATATATGTTTTAGATTCTTTCATCCATGCACCTAGGAGGGGAATTTCTGGATTACATCTCTATGTTTGACATTTTGAGAAACCATCATATCATTTTCCAAAGTGTACCATTTTCCATTCCCAGTAGTCATGCATGAGGGTTCCAGTCATAGAGTTTTATTTCTCAAGCCAGTGTTTTTTAACCTTTTTCTTCTTTCTTTCTTTCTTTCTTTCTTTCTTTCTTTCTTTCTTTCTTTCTTTCTTTCTTTCTTTCTTTCTTTCTTTCTTTCTCTCTCTCTCTCTCTCTCTCTCTCCTTCCTTCCTTCCTTCCTTCCTTCCTTCCTTCCTTCCTTCCTTCCTTCCTTCCTTCTTTCTTTCTTTCTTTCTTTCTTTTGGTAGAAACAGTCTCACTTTATTCCCTTGCCCTTGGTAGGGTGCTGAGGCGTCACACAGCTCACAGCAACCTCCAACTCCTGGGCTTAGGTGATTCTATTGCCTCAGCCTCCCGAGTAGCTGGGAGTACAGGCGCCCGCCACAACACCTGGCTATTTTTTGTTGCAGTTTTGCCGGGGCCGTATTTGAATGCACCACCCTCAGTATATGGGGCCAGTGCCCTACCCACTGAGCCACAGGCGCTGCCCTGTTTTTCAACCTTTTTAACCTCACACCACACTTGAACCTATGGTTAAACTTCTGTGGCACATTTAAATTATGCTGATTAAAAAAAAAAATAGAGTAAATAAAAAATATGTACTCACTATGCTTTGAACTTCTTTCAAAAATCTTTAAACATTTTGGTGGCACCCCTAAGATCCTCATGCCATGGCATACTGGTTGAAAATCACTGCTTTAAGCCATTTTGACACTCTATTTTCTTTTCTATAAAATGGAGCTAGTGGTATTTACCCTACCTGGTTTCTGTGGGGATTGAATAATGTCACGTGTAGCAGGAACCTACCTCTCAGTTTCTGGAATGGAGAAGGTGCTCGCTCAGTACAACAGCCACAAAAAACTACCACGTGCTCAGAGAGTTCTCAGGCTTCAGCTGCTTCTTTGGCTGGAGATAGTTGAATGAAATGCTTCTGCCATATCCAGAAACACAGACATATCTTGGTACCTCAGAAGATACTGCTTATTTAGGGATCCACCCTGGCTGGAACTAGAAGTTTGCTAGTTATGCTGTAACTCATAGACCACTTTTCCTTTCCAATGTGGCTCTGGGCCTCTCCAGTCTTCCCCCTTCCCTGAGTCTCTTTGCATAAGCCCCTTTGATCAGCCTGCGTAGGCTTTGGATTACAGTGAGCCGCCTGTCAGCGTTCTCCCCTGCGGATAGCTTATGCACTAACTCTAGAGCTCTTGAGCTGTCAAGAGTGCTATGTATCATCACCCTCGCTTCTGCTTGGAGAACCACACCTGTTTACCCTGCTTTGTACTGTTGTAACAGAATATCTGAGATAAGGTTATTTATAAAGAGCAGTTCTGGAGGCTGGGAAGTCCAAGATCAAGGTGCTGCAGCTTCATTGCCTGGTGAGGGTCTGGTTTCTGCCTCCAAGGTGCTCCTTGAAAACTGCCTCCTCCAGTGGGAGGCTGTGTCCTCACATGGTGGGAAGCAGAAGGGCCAAAGAGAACACCCTCCATCAGTCCCTTTTATGAGGGCCCTTAATTTCATTCCTGAGGGAGGAGCCCTCATGACTAGTCACCTCTGAGGACTACTGTGTTGGTAGCACCTGAAGGGGACACAGCCTTGCTCACTGAGTTTTCCATGCTAAGCAGTGACCTTGGCCTATGCTATATCCTGTCCCCAGCCCCAAAGCCTGTTGATCCACCTGGGGAAACCCTGTGGATTGAACAATGAAGACATGTGGAGGGGGGGGGGGGGGGGGGGGGGGGGGGGGGGGGGGGGGGGGGGGGGGGGGGGGGGGGGCGGGGGGGGGGGGGGGGGGGGGGGGGGGGGGG